>WSFP011448535.1:0-19938 GCA_009831015.1 Picea engelmannii | reverse complement strand
GGCATTGACTTCGCTGACCATGTCGTCATCGACTCGCACTCTGCTCGAAAGTTTTGGCAGAACCAGGGTCCCTTCTACCTGTGATTGTGACCCTCCTTGTGCGCTTCTCTCATCTTTGCCCTTCCATTTGGTTTGTGGGGATGAGGGCCCCACCTCTAGTACACCCTCATGTACTATGAACTGTGCTACCTCTAGTTCATGGCTCTGTGGCGCTAAGCCCATGGCCTACTCAGTCTTTCATTTCCCTTTCCCCCGTGAAGTATCATACTCCGTTCTTTCGGGGTCGTCCTCCATCTGCCCAGCCTCCTGTGTTGGGTTTTTCTCCTCTTCTATTGTCACCGGGTTTGTTTCATACTCTGGTGTGTGAATTGCATCCACATCCACCACTACAGGTGTCTCTTTCTCCCTTGCGTCTGTCACGCAATCAATTTCGATCTGCCCTGCTCGACTCTCCAACTAGTGGCGGTGACAATTCGATGGGGTCGAGGATAGAAATATGTGAACTCGGTGAATGCTTGGTCAAATTATCTCTCTAGCTCTCTTCCACTTGGCTCTGCATTCTCTCCTTATCAATTGACACAATGACTGGATTTGCCCCCCTTTTTCTGTCTTTATAGTGGGACAACGAAGTGACAATTGTTTCTCACTGACAGGTGTCCCCTTTTTCACTTTTGGTGGTGTGTCCTGCGTGTTGTACCATTGTACATGTTAACTATTGTCCTTTGCATCTTGTTTTGAATTTTTTCCCTTTCTGTCATGCTACAGTCATTACCTCTATGTACGAGTTGTCGCAATTCCAACCATCGCTGCCAGTTGGAGCCTGACTCCTACATCCGTCACTTTCAGAATTGCCGCATTGTCCGACCTTTGGTCCTTTTTGTGACACATTGGGTTTTTTGGGCATGCGGAGTCCTTGGATTCTATACCCTTTGCTTCTAGCACAATATTCTTATTTCGTTGTGATGACTCCATGAATTGTGTGCATCCTCTTGTCCTTCTTGTTGCACGAATTTTCTCACCTACGTGCACGAATTTCTGTGCGGTGTTGTTGTTGTTCTTTTTTTTTACTGCACAGTAACTATCAAGTTTTTGGTGTTCGACTATCCTTGTACATATTCATTCGAATCCCATTGATGATTCCCTTCAATTCTATCCCTTCCAAATCCTTCAGCTGTAAAAATCTTCCGTCTGTGACAATCTTGACCTCGTATGGTCCCAACCAATGCATTCTGAACTTTCTTGGATGTTGAAAAACCTTGTTTTCATACAGTAGGACTAGGTTTCCTTCCTTGAAATGTTTTCTCTTTATATGTCAGTCATGCCACACTTTTTCCCTTGCTTTTTTTACTTCTTGGTGGAATCCTTCTAGAATCCTATCTTCTTCCATGCTCATCAACCGACATAAACTTTCTTGTACTACACCTCATTCTGTCATGTTTGTAATTGTTGTGAAACGCAGACTTAGTACTAATAATTCTAATGGCATAAATGCCTCTTGTCCATACACCAATATAAATGGTGCATGCCTTGTCATCTTCTTGCAGGTAGTTCTATAGGCCCATAATACTACTCGTATCTTTGAATCCCAGTCGTCCCTGTTGACATTGCAAATATTAGTTAGGGAATTCTCTAGGATCTTGTTGAAGGCTTCCACTGTTCCATTTTACTGAGGATGGTATGGCATAATTTTATGATGGTAGACCTCAAATTCTTTATTCATAGATATGATAGTGTTGTTGATAAAGTGAGTGCCTTGGTCACTCATCAGGATCCTTGGACATCCAAATTTGGTGAGCACATGTTCAAATAGGAAGTGTGATGTTGTCTCTGCACTACAATATTTAACTGGTGGTACCTTTGCCCATCATGAGAGGTATTCCTTCATAGTGGTCATGTATCATGCTCCTAATATTCGTGTGAGTGGGTGAATTGGCCCAACAAAATCAATAGCCCATTTTTCAAACACTTGTAGCGTTACTTGTGGGTATAAGGGCATCTCATCCCGTCTGTTTGGTTTTCCAACTCTTTGAAAAACATCACATTTTTGACAGTATTCCTTTGCATCTCAATGAATAGTTGGCCACCATAATCATGCACGCAGTACCTTCTATGTGGTAGCTTTTCCTACATAGTGCCCTCCCGCTATTCCTTCATTGGCTTCTGCAAGTATCCTATCCCTTTCATGTTCTAGTGCGCATCTTCTCAAGATTTTTTCTGCCCCATTTTGTATAAGTTCCCGGCAATCAACTGGTAGTCAGCTGCTCAGACAACCAGATTCTTCCTCTGTGTAGTGTTAAATTCATGTGGGCTAGTCCATGTACTTAAATACTCAATAATGTCAACAAAATAATCATCTACGATTTGAACTGAAAATAATTGTGCATCAAGGAAGGTTCCTCTAAATTTGTAGGCTCCTCACAATTGGTGACCCTTGATAAGTGATCAGTTCCTGCATTTAGCTTCCCTGGTTTCACTATGCCTTCAAAGTCAAATTCTTGAAACAGGAGTAACCATCGATAGATTCTCCCCCCCAACACTGGATTTTTGACTAGGTACTTAAGGGTTGAATGATATGTGAACATCTTAAAATGTTTACCAAGTAGGTAATGCCTGAAATTTTGAAGTGCATACACCATTTCCAAGACTTATCGCTCTGTGGTGTTGTAGTTCTGCTCGGATTCTGATAGTTTTCTTCTTTCAAATTCTATGGGGTGATCCAAATCCCCTGCTCTTGGTTGCACCATAATAGCTCCTAAGGCTATGGATGATGCATCTACATGCACATGGAATGTACTCTCCCAATCTGGAAAGACTAGGATGGGTGTTGTGACCATCTTCTCCTTCAGGGTGTCCAATCCTTGCTGACACCTCTCATTCCACTGGAATTTAGTATCCTTCTTAAGTAGTTTCTCCATCGGTGTAATAATCTATGCATACCCCTTGATAAATTTTCGGTAATATACTATATGTCCTAATGTGGCCCTCAGTTGGCACATTGATTTCGGTGGTGGTGAGTTCACAATTACCACAATCTTTGCAGGATCCACTATCAAACCTTGTCTTCATACTATGTGACCTAATAGAATTTTGAAGGTTGTTCCAAATATACATTTCTTAATGTTCAAGGATATTTGGCATTGCCTGCATCTTTCCAACATGAGCCTCAACACCTCTACATGATCCTTCAATAGGCTGTACACTATCTAGTCATCCAAATATACTTTTAGAAACTGATGGATGAATTATTTGAAGGCAGCAATGACTACTCTAGAGAAAATTGTTGGTTCATTTTTCAGTCCAAAAGGCATGACTGTGTACCGGTAGGTTCCCCATTCTATTGCAAAGGTAGTCTTGTGTTGATCTTCTGGTTCTATCTTGATTTGGTGGTAACCTAAGAATCCATCAGTGAATGAGTATGCTTCCTGGCCTCCCACATTTTCTAGGACTTCATCTGTAAAGGGTGTAGGGAAGGGGTCATGTAGGAAAGAATCATTGAGCTTTCTCAGATCTACGTAGATTCTTATGCCTCCTTTCTTTTTCTCTTGAATTACAATGGGTCTTATCCATTCTGATTCTTCTATTGGTTCTATGATTTCTACTTCCAACATTCTGTCGATTTCTGCTCGGACCTTCTACTTGTAGATGGGGTTCAATCTGTAAGGCCTCTGTCTGATAGGTCTAACCTCTGTCTTTATAGGGATCTTCATCTCTCCAAGTTTTCCTGTGATACCTTTCATTTCTGTAAAGGTCGTTGGGAACAATTCATTGTACTCACGCAGTAATTTTGTTATCATGTCCACTGTTTGCTCGTCCCAGTAGTCTCCAATGTTGGCCATCTTGGGATTCTCAATTTTCCCAATTTTGAATTTCTTTACCTTAATTGGAACAACAATTACTTTTGATTCTAGAGGTGGACCTTCCACTTCTCTTTCACCTTCAACTTCCTCAATCTAAATATTTTGTGGATCGTCTTCATCTGGTGCTTCTTCCTGCACATGGTAACATGACATCAGTTCTTTCACTATCTGTCTGTTCTTTTGTTGTTCTTCTGTCATGAGTTCAACTTATGGTTCCTCAATGATTATCACCCCTCTTATTTTCTTAAGTGTTGCATCTATGTTGGGATTCTCATGTTCAAATGAGAAAGTGGTTGTAAAGTTTTGTTGTAGTACTGCCCAGCTCGTAGTTCCTCTGCACAGTTCCTGGTTTGTATACCAGTTTGCTGGGATTCCCTCTAATGTGTGTACAAAATGATGAGGCCATTCTTCTAGGGGTTTCATCTTCCACAAAACTCTACACTTATCTAAGTGTTTTGCTGGTGCCCCATGCCCATCATATTTTTGTTGTTGGTTGCTTCTTTGTTCTGCACCAAACCTAATGCACAGTAACCATTTACATTGGTATGTGTGTGCCCCACCATCTTGCAAGTGTAGCCTTAAGTGCAATGTAGAGAACCAACAATCTCTGACTATCTGATAATTCATCTTCATATGTTGTTAGGAATTCTTCCAAGTCGTTGATTCCATGGAAACTTGGAGGTTCTATGGCTTCTGTCCCAACCCATCTTATTGTGTGGTCTATTCGAGCGCATATTTTGGTTGAGACCTCATGCAGGCGCTGCTGCCAATTCTTCAGACCCATGTCTAAGTCGAAATCACATGATGTGATACTTATCCAACTAAGTATACCATCAACAGTTGGATTGATGTAATATTTTAAGCGCGCGGTGGTTTGGTACAACTGGTTAATTTCCTCCAGGTCTAAACATGTTGGTTCCACAAATATTTCAGCTTCTGATGGATCTAGAGGCATGATAAACCTATATTCACCTAACTCAAATGTCATCTTCCTAGTCTTAAGGTTGATTATCGTCTGGTTTTCAAACACCCAATCCAATCCCAGTAATGATGGATATGGTGTTGTGCCATCCACGATTTTGATCACTTCAAAGTCTGCCTTAGTGTGCACTCCATCCAGATATACTGTCACTCCTTTTAGCCTCCCTATTGGTAGAACTATGTGTTGGTTTTCTAACTTTAGTTGGATTGGTGAGTATCCTAAGGTAGGTTCTCCCATGCACTGCCATGTCTTTTTGGGAAATACATTCACTACAGATCCCAAATCTAACATCACAACTCCCATGTTAAAATCTATGATGTTGGCATTCAATCTAAACTCTCTGTTGGTTCTCCTTATGGAATGGAGGTGATTGAATATCCTCTGTTCTAAATTTCCCTTAGAATTTGTGATACATCTATTTAATAGATTCTTTAATACTATAACAGATGATGGATCCTTAAATGCTTGAATACAGGATTGCAAGAAAGTTTTAATACAACTTACTTGGTTTCTCGGGTGGACTTCACTGGTATGGTCCAATGCTGATGGAATTTCATACATTAGGACATCTTGGGTATGTTGTGTGGTATATGTAGATGAAACATTCTGCTTGAGAAATTCTTGTCTGGCCTCCTCAAAGGTCTCCTTCTCCTTTTCTGCATCAAATCTTTTGGGTGGCTTAGTATTTTTGTTAATCCACTGGTGATGTATTGGTTCCTATTTAGCTGCATCATCTCATGTTTTAGCACCTCCATGTGTCACTATGTTGATGTTTGTGCCATCTTCTCTAGATTCTGTAGAGATCCACTATATGTTCTGATTGTTTTGATTTTGTTTCTCCTGCATCTTCCTCAACAGTGTGGTGCAATCCTCTGTATCGTGATCTGCTGCACGACAATATATGCATGTCGTAGGTGGCAGAGGGAATTCTCTTCCATAGTTCCATGGTTGTTGGAATTTATGGCACACTACTGGACCTCTTCCACATCCAAAGCCTCCTCTACCTCTTCCTCCCCCTCTGTACCCAGCACGATCTGTGCATGGTGTATTGTATTGCGGTATCTGATTATACTGTTCATGGTTATACTGGGGAGGTGTAGTGTTATACTATGGTTGTGCGTTGTTGTATGGTTGTGGAACAATATTATACTGTGGTGGTGCCTAATTAAACTGAGGTGCAGATTGACCTATCATCATTTCAGCTTGCACCATATATGTGTCTAACGTCCTTTCCCTCATCAGATCCATGGTTTTGCAGTCTTTGTCATCGTGGCCTACTGATTTGCAAAATGTGTAGTATGCATTATTTGGTATTGTCTATTATTTCTGCATCATAGGATGATGATATGGATCATGCTTGTGTGTCTTAAAAATTCCACACCAGCGTCCTCTTGTTGATAATGGATTTGGCATCCCTGTTGCCATATACTACACGAATGTTGGACATTCATTCTTATGGTGCCCTTTTTTTCTACATGTGGTACACCAAACAACTTAGTGCTTGTCCTTTCCCTTATTTTGATTGAATTGGAAGGTAAGATTCTTCAAATCCTCCTTCAACTCCTCTATAGATCGATCTGTCTTGTGGTATTGATCCTCCTCCATTTGAAAGGCTGCTTGTAGAGCCTCTTCTCGAGATTGGAATTTATGTTGTCTGAGTGGGTATTTCAGGAGTGGTAACAAAGAATTCACAAACAGATGTCGATGTTGCATGTTAGTCATGGCATACCTCAATTTTCCTTTCAGATGTTTAAATCGCTAGTCAATTTCCCAAACAGATTCTCCTGGTTTATGTTGGATTTCTATCATCTCATTCATGTATTGATCCTCTGAGCTCTGTTTCTCGAACTCATTAATCAGTAATTTCTTAATGTCTGTCAGTGTCCTTATCATCCCAGGTGCATTGTTTACGTCTAGACTCATGTACCAGTCTAGTGCGTGGTCTCTTAGCGTGATGGCTAGATGCGCAAGTTTATTCTATTCATCAATGATTTTTTTTGCTTCCCAGATCTTTGCACAAATGAACAAGTGTTTCTCAGGGTCTTTTGTTGCCTCTCCTTGAAATTTTGGTAATTTAATGGTGGGATCATGTCCTGCCATCCTGAATGTTGAATTGTTACCTCCGCACAGTGTAGACACTTAACTAATGCTCCCTGAAATGGATCCCCTAGCTTTTGTTCCTTGTGTAGATGTACTTCATATTCTCTTCCTTCTCCCGAAGTTTGGTTGTCTAAAAGGTGGTGTTCTTTTTGGTGTGTTATTCGCACATGGTTTTATGGGTTCCACATTGACATTAATATGGATAGGATTGGTGCCTTCTATTCCCGCTCTTGGACCTCTCATCTTCCACTCATATGTCATGCACAAGATTTCATCAATATGCTCCACAACCTAGAGATCCTCTACCTCCTCTTCATCATTTTTCAAGCCTTCCCTCGTGGCTACGACTTTCTTCTTGGTGTTCAGCTTGTATTGTTAGGGTACTCCACTGCACTTCTTTCTATTTGTCGCCATGACCTACTTGATCTCATCGTCATCCATCATGATTGGGTCCAAGGCTTCCTCCTTCTTTCCTTTATCCATTTCTCCTTCCATTTCTCATTTTTATGTCAGTGCTTCCCCCCTTCCCCCATGCACGCAGGGAAGTTTAGTTGTCTGATTCCATTGTCATTACACCTTTTTTATAGAGAAATATCTTAATAGAAGTATACAACGATTGAATATACCTTCCTCGAGGCCCATGTAGAAACTCTTTCTCTACAGCGCTGTACGACTTCGCTGTATCTACTGCAAATTTTGTTATAAATCTTGCTACAATATTGTCAAGCCAAAAATCTACTGCGAGGGTGAATTTGTTATTCACCTACTGTAACTGTGCGATCTGGACTGAGGTCCACTCTAACTATCGGATCTAGTTTTTTGCATGGTTATCCTTCAGCCTTGATATCCACTCCTACAATAAGTGGGGAAAATCACATAAAAAGATTTCATGCAGATCAGTAAACACATACTTCTCAAGGTATTTGCATGGTTTTACTCTAGAGTTTATGTTATATTTCTATGAAAACTCTAGCTCCTTTGTCTTCAGCCAGCTTTCAATCTCTGCTTTTGTGGGATTCCATGGTATCAACATCCCCTTCTAGCGGCGCATTCTTCTTGCCTTCTTATCGTTCGATTAGGTATTGTTTTGACCTGCCTTCCGTAGATCTTACATTCTTTTAACATATATTCAACAGATCACATCCCCTCAATCCTATTTTGTTCCAACCGGTAATGGAACCATTTGTTGGTTTGTTTATCTCTAAGTTATACCTTTAACATGATTGACACAGGTTCAGGTCTACTAGGTTTCGAACAAATCCTCTAAAACTATCGATCCTCCTGGTAAACCAAAAGGAAATGCAGTACATAGGGTGCACTGCGCAGTCTCACTCGAGATAGTCTTAATGGGTGACTACAATACTCAAGTCCATGTAGTCCAGGATTAAATGGGGATTTGTTAGTGCACACTAAGAGTTCTATTTAATTATTAAGCAATATTATGTCATTCACCGATCTTAGTTATTCTCCTGTTCCTTATACATGCATGAAAATCAAGATATCTAACTACTTCATCAAATCATTCATCTAATATTTAACCATTAACAACAAAGATATAAACAATAATCATTCCACACAACACATGATTTACCATGGTTCACCCCCTCCTAAGCTACGTCCACAAACATTTGTCTCTAAGGATCTTTTATTATGGTTATGTCATGCATGGCATCGCGTGCACTACAACTCCATTCATACAGTCACAAACCAGACTCCACAACTTTTACGAGGCTAACTAGATCACATCAGGCTCCTCAGCCTATGATCTAACCCTCAAGGTCTAGTCACTTTTCCCTCCCATAGCTCAACAGCTTACAAAAAGGTATCAAATCATATTTGTGTTATAGACCTCTTACTCAATCTCATGAGAGTAACTCATAACAACCATCCAAGACATCGAACCCACCCCTAGACCTCCCAGGTGTCTATTTATATCTATTATTGGCTCATAAGTCGTTACATTCTCTTACCAAAACCCTAACTTAGTTAGGCCTTCATGCATGTTGGCCTTGCACTCTTTTCTCCTCTGCATGTGCGCTTTCTTCCGCTGCTTTTCTGCCAGTTGTCTTTCTTTCCCTTCTTCTTGCATGTGCACCTCACATGATTTTCTTCCAACTTTCTCTCCTCCACATCATGCCTTTTCCCCAAAATGGGCTTATGCCCAACATTGTGTCTTTTAAGTGTTGAAACAATAGGTCATTGTTATCTAATCATATAATTGAAAGGAATGCAATTACTAGGCCTTTATAAGGTTCTCATTGACCTACAATAGTCCAAAATAAGGACTCTGTCCCTATGGTCATTTGCACTCAAAATATGTTGTCAGTGACCATTAGCATAATCAAATTTCTCATAGGAATAGTTTACCCAAGGTAAAAGAAAAAATTATCTACTATATAAAAATTCTAAAAATGAATATGTTGTCCTTCTTTTCAAGAAGCTTGTGCAGCTGATATGTAAACAAATAAATTTAGAACATTTTCAATAGACTCGTCATATCCTTTGGCATATAAAACTTTGTGTTTGATCTTTATCTCATTCAAGTCTAGTGTTTGAAACACTTCTTTGATACCACTATGAAACACACTAGACCCCCTAAGATTCATCAAGATGGTGGGATGTATGAAAATTTCCAAAATCATATTTCTTAAACTTATTTCTAACTCTATTTCTAATCTCACAGATCAATTCTTCTACTCAAGATATTTCCAACAACTATATTTATTCCCAATTCTGAGTTCTGGACAAGAAGTTATGCCCTCTAGAAGTTCTTAGGCATTAGCCTTAGGTGAAAACATCATACCCACATGGCATCCACATGGACCTACTCTAATCATCTAGTTGATATGAACCTAATCCCTCATAGGGCCGAAGGGAATTAGCCTTGAACTTGCTACGAAACCTTCAGACACAGGCCGTCAAACTTTCAAATCCCGCAAGGCTATAGAAATCACCCCTTTTAGAAAATCCTCATTGTAATGTCAGTTTAAAATGCCTCATGGTTTACACAAAATCCACAACCTGCAATACTTTTAGACTCTCTCCATCAATATCACACTATAAGGATGTCAACTTAGCATGTTGTTGGGCCCCAACAACTCCCCCTAAATTTTTACAAAATTTAAAGGACCCCCATTACAATCTTGATAATTATGATGAGCTACAAAATCAACATTTTCAAATAGTTTCATACCTTGGCTTGATTTGAGACAAACTTGAGACATTCATTATAGTATGAGACATTCATTACAAGAGTATATGTCAAAATTTAGAAACGAGCATAGAAATCTCAATTTAAACAAAAACGTTAATTTTTATCAACTGTTTACTTTCGTTTAAATTATGATTATGTGTTATTTCTTTCCCTCATTAGCAAGTTTGACTATTTTGAATAATGTGTTTAATACTTCATCAAATAATATCTTGGTTGGTTTCTCATTTTCATAAAATCATTTGGTGATATTAATTAATTAAATTCTTTTTGTATCTCATTTCAAAATAAAAATAATAATAACAAAAAACAATTATCTATCATTTGTTTGATTTTGTAAAAAACCAAAATTAATATTTTTCTCTTCTCCATTAACTTGAAGATTCTAGAATTTTAAGATCATATTTGAAAGGAAATTATAAACAATGTTTGTTTAGAATTTATAGTTAGTTTAAATTCATCTTTTATTTTATTGTTCTAGATTTTGTGTTATTCACAATTTTTAGGTTATTAATTTAGGTTTATTTTTGTTTCACAGGTTTCTATTATCAAATATTTGATACAGATCTGATCATGGCTTGATTTTATTATCCAAATATGTTCAAGATGATTGATCCAAAAATAATATTGGATTGCTACAAAAACAGTTATGAGCAACAACAGATAAAATTTAGAAAGGCGTCAAGATCAAACAGACAATTTGTTAGGACTAATTGCAGCCAAACAGTGAGGAATTTGAAGAAACGGTTGAAAACCCATTTCCCAAATGGACCCGTTTACCTTCTGCATAGATATTTTCCCCAAAAAATTGCATGATTTGAGAGATATTTCTGTATCTTTACGAGGAAAATTTCAGGTGGCGGAATTATTAGTGACGCCCAGACTGTTCACTCATTGTATAAATATTTGAGAAATTTCATAGCCAAAAGATCCAAGAATTGGAGAAGAGGATTTTTATCTTTTCTCTTTTGTATATTATTTATTTTAAAAAAAATTCTTCTTTTCAAATAGAGTAACGGATGGTTGTAATCTTTGAGAGAATGGACGAGTATTTTCAAAGAAGAATATGGAATTCCAAGTTGTTTAATGGCTTTTGTCCTGTGAGTAAAGTGGTTTATGTTCATTATAATATCTTCATATTCTTTTAATAATTGATTATGCATTGATTTAAATTAGCTTTAGTCTTTTTTATCAATACATGGTTGATTGCTATCATTTATGTATTAATTAATTTTTTCCATCTTTAAGAGTCTATTATCCAAAAAATTCTTTCAGGACTACAGTATGGGCATGTGATTTTGAGAAAGAATATGGGAAAGCAATTCATTTTTGTCTTTAGACTTGTGTGATTCTTATTCCATTACTGTTGTATTATGAGAATGTTATTATGGTTGATTTTAGCTTTAGCTTGTCATCATATGGTGTTTTCATACTGTTAAATGTTATATGTTGTCCATAATTTGTTATTCCATTCTGTATGTGTGATCAATTTGTTATTTGATTATTATTGAATTTATTCCTAATGTTAAATGATGGATAAAATCAATACTTAGAATTGAGTTTTCTCTCGTTCTTAGTTATTGATTATCATAACATCACATGATTTTTAATCAGTCATCATTCTGTTGCTATATTCTCACTCCAACACATCAAACACTTCTTTGAATTTGTTCTGGAAGTACTAGTATTTTTCTGTCATAGGTTTTCCTCACAAGCAGGACAAGAAGGAGCTCAGACAACATAGAAAGATAATACCAGTTTTGTTGATTAGCTACAGGTTAGTTTGTGTGTTATTTAGTTAAAATAATTATCAATGAAATGATGATTGCATAAATTATCTTTGACTATTTATGTATCATTGTTTCAATCGTATTCATTTAATATTTATTTGTTTAATATCTTTAAAAAAAAAAAATGTTGTTCATATTTGATTCAGAAACTTTATCAAACAATCATTTTCGTAAGATTTCATGCAAACCTTGTAAACTATATATAAACTGATCATAATCATTTGTATATTCACATTCTTAGATAAATATTTGTAATTATTGTGTCGATTGTTAGAATCTTTTCTTTAGTTAGTTGATTTCAGTTTGCTATCTTTAGGACCCTAGTTGGCTAATGGAGCCATTAACCCGTTAGAATAGGTTACACCAAATGGCTTGGGTTATTTAGACAACCCTGGACCGGATCCATTCTTCCAGTTGATGGCAAGTAAAATTTTCCCATCAACATGTGCTCAGGGCTCCTTCCAAATTTTGAATCTCGCAAAGCTATCAGACTCACTGTTTCAACTCCTCGTTCCACAACACTACCAGAATATACACTTCTCACAACACTATCAAATGATGCACTTCCTACAACACAATCAAAATATGCACTTACTGCAAAACTATCGAAAGATGCACTTCCCACAACATTATCGGGCTATTTCCATCGAACTGTCATTTTAAGGTGCCTTGTGGTTTTCCCTAAATCCAATCTCCATTGTAAGATCAATATTTAGTCTCGATACCCCAATGAACAGTTGAGATTAAATCTTAACACTTAGTCTCTTTCTCTTGACTCTTTCCATTGATAATTGTGGGTCCCACCACTAATTGACTGACACATGGCATACACTCATTCATCCACCCTCATTGATTTGTACCCAATGAAAAGTCTCCACCTGTCACTTATTTATTGGATACAAGAGGAGTGGGTTCCCTCCCCTCTTCCTTTACCTCTTCTAGTAGACTTGCACGTCTGGTAAATCAGATGGTTGAGAATTCACACGAATCAATGGTCCATATATTTAGTGGTTTTTTAAGTTGAATGGCTCTTTTAACAAGGTCACCTGATTCCAATAGATTTGAAGGATAATATATGTTTGACCTGAAGACCCATATCCATTTTGGGTTTAAAGGTGCACCTCAGTTAATAAAATCCCTACGTTCGTACTCACCTCTTCAAAATGCCCAACTACTATGAGACTTCCCGAATGAGTCTTTCCCAAAATAAATTCCCGAAATATCTTATGGTCAAGATCAACCACAATAAACATTCCTTGTTCCTTTTAGGATTAGAAGTGTTGGAAATACTTAGAGGGGGGGTGAATCAATATTACATTTTTAAACAATTATTAATTAATTTGCTATTCTAATTATCATCACTATTGATCAACATTGGACTTTGTATTTAAACAATCAATTATATAAGTATACTTCAACAAGTATTACAAAGTTTATAAAGAATAATCTTGTGTTCATGAAGGACACCAATCGTCTTTAGAGCACCAAATATTGGAGACACAAATCCCCTTCTTCAGGGCACCAAACCTAGGAAGCACCAACTCCCTTGTTTTAGGGAACCAACTCCCTTATTTTTAGGGCACCAATCCTAGGAAGCACCAACTCCCTTATTTTCACACTTTACTTAGTAAAGGATATGAATCCTTCCTTGCTCCTCCCTTCCACCCTCACTGCATAAGTATCTTCAGATTTTCTTCTTGGACTTTGCTTTTTCTTTTAAACTTATGATCTGGACTTCAAGGACACCTTTCTTTCACCATACCTTTTTGTTTATATAGTATCCCAAAAGGTATGACATTTGAACCATTGTTTATTTTAATAATGAACCATCAAACCCTTTCATTTATTAACAACTATGTTATTTTAATAACAAATTTCTTCTTTTACTATTATCCTTTAAGTTTATTGGGTGAATTTGGTTCTTCTTTCAATCTCTTTTAACTAAAAATCATATTCTTAATTGGTGTTGGTTTCCAGGTCAACCCACACTTATGGGAACCTCTAATTTGACTAATTGCACATCAAATCCACAATGAGGTGTCCAAGGACCTCTGCAGTTCATTCAGGCTTAACTTTGTCCCTGACACAGAGCTCTAACAACCTATATTGGTGTAACATTCCTCAAGCACTAAATCTAAAGGCACTAAACCTTTTCTCCTCTACATGCAATCAGTGGCTAGATCCATGTGCTTATCCCTGTATGTGATTTAATATGGATTTTTTATTTCCATATTCAAATTCTGCAGATATGCACTTCCTTCAATCCACTTCCCTTTGTGACCATGGGATTATCCATTTCACACGTTACTATGTTAGCACTTTTCTCTTTTTGCCCTTATTATTCTACATGGGACCTTATTCAAATGTCTAAGGGATTATTTACTTCTAGGTCCTTTACACTCCTTATTAGGTTCTTTACCTTATCAAGCTATCGGTGCTAGAACCAAGTTCTATGGTACTTTCTCCTTCAGGGCTTTGTCCTTTGCAGTCTTCCAACCCTCCTGGAGTAAATTTTTCCAAAGTGCGTATACTGTATTCACTAGTAGATCAGATGGTCAATATTTAATGTTTCGTTGGATGGATGATCCTGGCTTATCCATAGGATTAAAAAAAAATAGACAATCATGACTTAATCAAGAGTTGAGTTGAATGGTTCTCATTCACTCCGGGACTTCGGTTATTTGTGGCTCCAAGAAACTATAGTAGAGAAATTCCTCCAGAGGTTTACCTACCGAATAAGTCACAGAATGGTAGTTACCACTTGCTGTTGGTTAACACCTCCTCTTAAACTATCCTTCCACTATGCTTGATCAACGATCGAGAATGCTCCCGAAGTAGACCAATGGTTAGCGTTACTTCGTGATTCACGCTTACTCTATCCTTCAACTATACTTGATCGGACAATCAAGAAATATTTTGTAGGATCTTAGATCAATGGCCAAACATTAGTTCATGAATTCTACCTTCGAAGCTTCGGGTATATTTGCTAGTAGGAGAGGATTGACATCCCTAGAGGATGTAGTCTTGGAGTGATGTGGCTTTCTGACATCACTGTTGATGTGGCATTGGCTGAGTGGTTGCCACATGTCACCTTGATTTGTGACTTTCACAGACCTTATGTGCCATATGTATTTTGACACTTTTCATCATCTGATTAGGCCACATGTCATCTATTGTTGAGATGGTCTTTCTCACATGGGCCTACTGATGTGTCACATGTCTTCCTCCTAGATCTAATAGTCATAGGTTCATATGAAGTTTCTTATTGATCTAACGGTTGTCATTGCTTCGGGAATATGACACTTTTGAGACTTTGATCTAATACTCCTGAATTTCCGAAGTGCCGAATAGATCTATCATCGTAGATATTTCCTTTTCTTGATTGAAGACTTCTATTAACTTCAGGGCTCTGGAGTTCGAGATTTATTTGTTTAACTGAGCCTCTTATCATTGGAGTAGGTCAATGCTAGAGTTGACCACCTTCTTCCTTTCAACATGATCTGGCGGTTTCAATATTCATTCCATATCAATGGTTGACTAGATTTCCCTACTCTTCCTCTAATCCAACAATCGATGGGAATTCATGACTTCGGGGCTTTCAACTTCATGTAAACTTACATGTTTCAGACTCCTTTTCACCGAAGTGGTTCACTCCGGAGTTGACCACCTTCGTTCCTTTAGTTTGATATGACGGTTCAACATTTCCATTCCAGATCGACAGTCAATGATTAACTCTAGATCAAATCTTGATCTAATGGTTGGGAAATCATCTGAAGCTCCTTCCTAATCAATGGTAGGAACTATTTCATGACTTTGGAATTTCATGGATTCTTCCTTGTCTCCAGTAATCACGTGAAGTGGTGAAGTGGAAAAGTGTCGAAGTAATTTATCCACTACTTGATCCAACGGTCCATAATGTTAATCCAATGGTTGATATTCAATCCTTCCCAACCTCTGACTTCACCTTGATCTAACGATCCTGGATTGTCCCGAACTAAGAATGAATGGCTCTTATAACTTGATCCTTTACAAAAGGATTTCTTTACTTGCATAACTTTGTCTCTTGTGTTACTTCAAATGTGCCATCTCTTATGAGCTTCTATTAATGTTCTTCCTTCTAAGCTTTGTGCCAATGCACTCCTTTATGCATTGTCTTTATCCAATCATAAGGCTATCTCTTCTGAGCTTTAGGTTTATACAAGAATCCTCTGGACCTCATGTTATGTCTTCTGCACAACCTACTATGTTATCTCTCCTGAGATTTAGGAACTCAAAGACATATAATGAAAATATCATATTTATATTCTTGAAATCAATGCCAACAACAAAATACCATGTCCAGCATTCTCCCCCTTTGGAATTGATGGCAACAAAGTAAAACCTCCCCCTTTGATAGAAATGAAAAAAAGTGATGTTTAATTTTAGGGTGATACTCCCCTTAAGGTGATACCCACCTTGTCTATGAATGTCTCCCCATGGAATCATGTTGCTACAACCAATCATGGGAAGAAGAATAACTTCCCCTGTCTTCTCTGCAAGATGAACAATATTCTATCACTGCAATTTTCTTCTTCTTCAAATAACAATTCACAACTAGAACATAGATCAACTGATCAAGAATAGTATGCTCTTCCTATAAATATCCTTGGACATATGTACTAGCCATGTACCATGACAAATGTTCTTCATAAACCAGTCACATAACTTCGTTGAGAGAATACATAACCGGCATTGTTCCTAGGCAGATGGAGGTCTACAACAAACCATGTCACATCTTGCATAGAGTTATACCATCAAACCATGTTGTTTTAAATGATGCTAGTTATCTATTCATTCATTTGTATTCCAAGAGCCTCTTCATTTTTTTGTGCTTCAATACTCATAGGGGTATCAATAGGAACAATCTTAAGTCTTCCCTAATTCCTCCTTCCTTTCTTTTGTTTATATTTTTTTTTTGAGGATAAGTTTTAGTAGATCATCAAAATAGTGTTTGAAAATTTCCAAGATCATCATCGCTTAATTCTTCTGATTGATCTCCTATTGAAGGTTCATCATCCTCATCATTTTTTTGTGCACCAGAAGCTTCTTTAACCTTGTTTTGAGAATTTTCTTTTTTCATTTTCCATTTGTTGGGTAATGGATAATCTACTTGCATGACATTATCAAGTTTTGTAATTGTGTCATATTTTTCTTTAGGAGTTTTCTTGTCTTGAGCTTGATCTACTTTATATGCATAACTCTCATTTTCATATCCGTTATCAAACACTTCATCCATCATACTCCTATTGTCAATTTTATCAAATTTAGGTGCAATATCTTCACCATTTTTCTTCCTTTGTACTTTAGTTTTTCTTCTCCATATATTCTTATAATTTTCCTTAATGTTGGATATACTTTCCTTCATGGAATGTTTTGGAAATCTACATTCACTAGCCTTATGGCCATAATTTTTGCATTTTTGGCATTCAATATTGAAGTTTTGCAAAAGAGAAAATGATTTATAGTGTCTCTTCTTTGTATTGTACTTATTATTCTTATATCTTTGGACATTTCTATGATTGTATTGTCCATAAACTTTGCGTGTATTGCCTTATGTCCAAAATTATTGCAAGAGTAATGATATCCAATAAATAGATATTTATTAGGGGGATTCCTTCTGGTGATTGTATTCTTCTCGTCAACTTTTACTTTAGTAGGGAGTGTTGATTTCTGTTTATGTGGAATAGTTTTCAATGGTATCATCTTTTCCTTATTATCTTCTCTTCTTAAGGATCCTTTTAGAGCATCTGCGTAATTGATTGGCCTTTTGACTTATCCTTGTGATGTAGAGGGTGAGTCTTGGGTGTATCTCAAACCAGTCTTGTTGTTTTGCGACCTATGACTACTTAGAATTTCATCCAATATTTTTGAACTATTTTCAAATTTTGATCCCTTATTTTATTTTTCAAATTCACCTTTTAGCAACTCAATCTTATCTTCTAGCTTCTCACATACTTTTTATCTATCATTGAGTTGTTTTAAAAAGACTTCTTCAATTACTTTAGCTTCCAGGATCTAGTACTTCAAATCACTAAAGATCTTCTCTGAATCATTTATGGTTCTTGATGCATCTATTTCTCTTGATTGATGTGATTCTTCAAATTATTGAATTTGTTCCCTAAGTATCTTGTTCTTATTTTTATACTTTCTTAGTTCCTCCAGAGCACTAATCAGTTATGCTTCTAGATCTACTTCACCATCACTTTTATATTTTTCTTCATTATCTATATTATTATTTTGAGTGTTCATTCCCATAAATAGAAGATTTGAATCTTCATATTCACTCATGTCTGAAGAGTTGATGTCTTCTTTGGAGTAGAAGTTTTTCTTTTTCTTATAAATTTTCTTCTTGTATTGGTCTTTCTTATTGTGGGCTTCTTCATCATCATCATCCCCCTGCTTGGGATAGGGACATTTGTTAGAAAAGTGTCTAATTCTGCCATAGTTGAAACCTTTTAAGGGTAACTTTCCTTTATATTTTCCAAATCCTTTCTAGAGTCTCTTTATAAAGTGGCCTCTTCTACATCTGATATGTCTGACTGATCTTCATTAGACATATGTTCTTGTTTCTTCTTTGATTTAGATGCCTTAAATGTTGTTTATTTTTTTGATGTTTTTTCGTTCCATGTTCTCATCTCATATACTGTAAGAATTCCATGGAGCTGATCTATTGTGATTTTTTCAAGTTTTGGTCTATCTTCAATTGTGGAAATCTTGGCATTATACCTCATAGGCAATGAACTTAAGATATTTTTTACAATAGGTTTGTCTGAAAGTTCTTCTCATGATGATTTGATTGAGTTAACTACCTCATCTACCCTATGAAGGTATTCAACAATGTTCTCTTCTTATTTCATCTTCATATTTTCAAATTAATCTATGTAGATTTGTAGTTTGGCTTCCTTGACTTTTCTATATCCTTCACATATAACCTCTAGTTTGTCCCATATCTCTTTAGTTGACTTACAATGCATTACCTGCACAAATATAGGATTTTTTAATCCTCCTACAATGGCATTGACTTCTCTTGAGTTGTCATTGCAAGTCTTCTTTCCTGCAGTATCTGTGGGTGGAGTAGTTGGTGCAATGTAACCATCTAATACATATTGCCAAACATAAAAGCAAAGAGCCAACATGTAGCTTTTAATTCTTATTTTCCAAAAAGCATAATCATCTCCCTTAAACAATGGTGCTTTGTTCGAAGACATTCCCTCTTGATGATCCATTCATTTCAGGATCTACCTTCCATTTATTAGACTGTGTTGAAGGCACTCACTATGATACGAATTGTTGGAAATACTGAGAGGGTGGGTGAATCAGTATTACCTTTTTAAACAATTAGCAATTAATTTGTTATTCTAATTATAATCACTATTGATCAACAATGGACTTTGTATTTAAAAAATCAATTATATAAGTATACTTCAACAAGCATTACAATGTTTATAAAGAATAATATTGTGTTTGTGAAGGACACCAAACCTCTTTAGAGAACCAAATCTTGGAGACACAAATCCCCTTCTTCAAAGAACCAACCCTAGGAATCACCAACTCCCTTGTTTTAGGGAACCAACCCTAGGAAGCACCAACTCCCATGTTTTCACACTTTACTTAGTAAAGGATATGAATCCTTCCACCCTCACTTCATAAGTATCTTCATCTTTCCTTCTTGGACTATGATTTTTCTTTTGATCTTGACTGCAAAGACACCTTTCTTTCACCATACCTTTATGTTTATATAGTATCCCAAAAGGTATGACATTTTAACCATTGTGTATTTTAATAATGAACCATCACACCCTTTCATTTATTAACAACTATGTTATTTTAATAACAAAATTCTTCTTTTACTATTATCCTGTAAGTTTATTGGGTGAACTTGGTTCTTCTTTCAATATATTTTAATTAAGAATCATATTCTTAATTGGCACTCATTTCCAGGTCAACCCACAGTTATGG
>ML871184.1:2292-15275 GCA_009831015.1 Picea engelmannii | reverse complement strand
GTCCAAGAGATGCCTAATGGTAAGGCCCCTGGACCTGATGGTTTTATTGTGGATTTCTTCAAAGCCTGCTAGGATGTGGTAAAACATGATATTTATGATATAGTTGAGGATTCAAGGCGATACTCATCTATTCTCAAAGATTTAAACTGAACCTTCATTACTCTGATCCCCAAGGAGAATGCAGCTAGAACTCAAGATAGATTTAGACTGATAACTCTTTGCAATGTGGTTTACAAGATTATCTCCAAGGTCATAACAAATATATTAAATCCCCTCCTTCCAATCCTTATATCAAAGGAACAATTTGGCTTCGTCGAAGGTAGGAAAATCTTAGACAATATCATTCATGCCCATGAAATAATCCATTCTTTGAAAATTCTGAAGAAGGTAGGCATGATCATACAACTGGACTTTGTAAAGCCTATGATAAACTAAGCTGGAACTATATGGAAAAAAACCTAGAATCCTATGTATTTGATAATCAATGGATAAAATGGGTAATGGCATTGGTTTCCACGCCTAGCTTCTCAATTCTAGTAAATGGAGCCCCGACAAAGATGTTTTATCCTTCCAAGGGAATAAGACAAGGCGATCTCTTATCCCCTTTTTTATTCATACTCATGATGGAAGGATTAAGTAGAACAATTAAAACAACAACCACAAAGGGATCAATAAAAGGCCTACAACCTCATCATGACAACCCCACAATTACACATCAACAATTTGTGGATGATACTATGCTACATGGAGTTCCAACAGTTAAAGAAGCGAAATTTTATAAGGAAATCTTGGAAAATTTCACTAAAGCTTCAGGAACAGAGTTAAATCATTCCAAATCTATGATATTTTTCTTTAATACTGATACTGCTATTCAAATAAACCTCACCAACATCCTTGGTTTCGAGAGGAAAACCTTACCTGCTAAATATTTGGGAGTTCCTCTCACTGACAAAGTAGGGAGGAAATCAACATGGGAAAATATGATAAACAAGCTGCAAGATAGAGTTAAACGATGGAACTATCGAGCCCTAAACTTTGCAGGAAAACGTGTTCTCACAAAGGTAGCTTTATAGGAGATTCCAACTTATTTACTTTTAGTATTCCCAACTCCAGCAGGGATTTTATAGAGAATACTAAATATTGAGAGGAATTTCTTGTGGAGAGGAGCAGAGGAAAAACAAGAAATGGGATTTAGTGGCATGGGAAAATTATGTTTGACGAAAATAAAAGGAGGTTTAGGACTACAATATCTGAAAACAACAAAAAATGCTTATGGAGAAAAGCTATGGTGGAGATGGGTAAAAGATAGCTATGTTCCCTGGGTAGCCTTTTGGAAAGACAAGTATGCCCCCAGAAGGAACCATCGGGATCTTATACGATTAACTAGAACATGAGAGGGATTGTCTATTTGGAATATGGACTGGAGGAATAAAAATATGATTCAGGATCACTGTTTCTAGGAAATAAGAAATGTCTAAACAACCTGATTATGGGAGGATGCCTAGAAACAAGAACCAAGACCGGAAAACTAGGATAGAGAATGTATCAAGCATGGATTATATAGAAAAGGAAAAGTTAAGGTGGATCAATACTGGAAACAAAGGGAAATGAATTCAAAATGGAGATCTTGGGACCCCATGTAAGATCCCAAGGTTGAGCCCCTGCTGGATTGTAATTTTGTTTATAGGCTGGTGAGTCGGGTTGTTATAAGCTGAGAGACTTTGACCTGCAATTTTGTTTATAGGTTGGTGTGCTAGATGCCAAGGCCAATGAGCCTGACTTTGTATATGTAAATATGCATATCATTAATAAAATATAAACATTGTTGCGTGAAGACTGACCACAAAGAAAGAGTGATGGGGGACTAAGCTTCCACAAGGTGGGTAAGGGAAAGGGGGCTGAAAGGTTGGAAAGAGGGGCTAAGCTTAGGGGCTTAAGTCCTTGAGAATAATAATTTATTATTATTCCAAAGCTGTGTGAAAGACATGTTTTTATCCTAAGTCATGGGAGAGGCAACGTGTGCAAAAGGGAATGCATGCAGCTCCAGGAAGACAAGTATTGACCTGGGCGCATGCAGTTAAAGATGAAGCGTTAGCTATGTTGGGGGTTTGCTGGTCATTCTTCCATCCTCCACCTGGGTTCGCTTTCCATTCCCAATTCCTGTGAATTTCATCTGGCCTCTGCATTTTGACCTCGACATACCCACGCATACCTGAGAAATCACCCAATGGGAGGGAAAACCGACCTATGTCATCCTTGAACCCAACATATCTACTCTCGCAGAGAAGAGTTCATACTTGGATTGTTTGGGTCGCTGCCTTCTATTTTCTTGAGTTGTTTTGACTAGTTATTGTTGCAGTCATGATACCTTGATGGAATTGAGTCGAAAGTGGCTGAAGAAGCGGGTTTTCAGACCCGTGGTAGAAGAGGTAGGTTGTCAAGCCTGTGAGCAGCTCTCTCTAGGTGAGAGAGTTTTTTGGGAAGTGGTTTTCTCCCAGAGAGAGTCCATCACCAACTACAGAGCTGTGATAATTCCTTATTCGGTCTGTTGCTGAGACCCTAAGAGGGAGGTGAAGCAGTCGATGGACTGTGTGACAGTGAAGGTGTATACTCCTGGGTGGAACAAGCATGTGGTTAATGAGAGTCTATGAGTAGTGGGTGTAAGAAGGCTCCTGGAGAGAATCCTTCTAGTTGCACTATGCAATGTTCCTGTAATATCAACCTAGTCTAGGATTCCCTTGCCCTGGGTGGAGCTTAGTCCCAGTTCGGGGGTGACCCACTATTGAGCGTGATGAGCAGCGTGGTCTATGGCTAGGAGGTTCATGGAAGGTCTGCACGCAGTTGGTGGTCTTCTAATAAAATATAAGTATCGCTTTTATGTTCATTTACATGTTGTGTAATGGTACATATGTTGTAATTGATGAGTATTTCCTGTGTATGTTGTATATGATGCATGTGTAGGCTTACTATTATTTCCACATTATTATGTTATACATATGTAGAATATTCATTCTATGTTTATATGGATGTGTATGTTTTTCCGCAAGTGTCTCTGTGTGGCATAGCCCAATAGTTTAAGGCTGGAGATGTCACGGATCAAAGTAGAACAAGGCAAATCTAAGTGAAGTGTCTGAGTAGTGGCATTTTCCTGGCCTATTGGTGGCTGGGGATGTTACAAATTGGTATCAGAGCATGGTTTCAAAACTGAGCCTGGATGGGCCATGTTAGTGGAAATTGAAGAAAGAGTTTCGGAAGGAGTTGTTGTCGAAATTGGAAAAACTCAAGTTCTGACCCATCATTTCAACACTGAGCCTGGATGGGATGGATAAATGGTCATTGGACTCAAGGTTTCAAGAGGAAATTGTGTTAAGAACCAATTTTGGACCTCAAAAACATCCTTGAGTGACAATATGATTATCTTGGCCGTGTTAAGAAGCTCAGGAGGAGTAGTGGTATCCTAAAAATGCGACATAAGTGGTGTTGGACCGTAGAGTAATGGGAGTCGTAGGATCTGTTCGGAAGAAAAGGGAAAACCCTTACGACCGTCATATTTGGAGAGTGTGCAGAAGACCCTTCTAAATGTTGAATTTAGGAGAAAAAGCACATAGATCTTAATTCTTTCAGAGCTTTCAAAGTTCAGGAAGAGTAGTGAGGTCGAAGTATCAAAAGGGAAGGTCCCTTTGTTTGGAAGGAGAACAGATGAAAATCTGTTCGGAAAGAGCCACAGTCTGTTATGATCGTTGGATATGGGAAAGAGTGTGGGAGTTAACCCTTGGAGCCATTCAGACTTCGCGAGTTTGGTGAATTGAACGAGTTCGTCGTAAGGGAGGTAAATCCATGAAGTTCCGAAGTCCCAAATTTAACTCTGAGCCTTAGATCTGAGGATGCCCAGGAAACATCCTAACCGTCAGATCTAGGAAGTAGACGATAGTCAAGTTACCCGAACTACCGATGAATTAAGAATATGACAACAAAGATGGATGCGAGTCGTTTAACGGGAGGAGAGGACATCCCGGTCGTGAGATCGATTCAAATACTCATTGGAGTTATTGAATAAAACTACAGTTGCTCGATTTAATCGACGGTTGGGAATCATTGCAGAGCGCAAAGGTGAAAGTAGCGGACGCGCTATTTCACAGCCCGCAATTCACTAACGTCGTTGATCTTGTCGGGCTAGAAGATCAATGACTCCGATTAGACCAAGTTGGGCGAGTACTTTCTATATTGCGGAGGTTGAGCTCTCTGATAAAGAGCAAGCACGTTGGGCCCCCGCAATTACTGTGAACCATCGATCGACGAACACCTCAATATTGGTCGGATCATGACTGTCGGACCTTGAACCGTTGTGAGATGGATGGTCATGAGCCCCTTAGGAAATCCGTGGAGTAACAGAGTCCTTTGGTATCGTTAGTCTGAGAGAATAAAAAATCTCATAAGAGATAACATTTTCAAGAGCAAAGGAGAGACCCAAGATAGTCGGGCTTGTAGGAGGAACGAAGGTTGAGGCCTTTGAACATCTACAAAACTATTCCAAGTCGGAAGAAGTTAAAATATCAAGAGGAGGAGCGACAAAAACCTTCAGATTGGTTGTGGGGAGAAGCCTAGATCGTTAGATCAATGTCCAGGGAAGCAGAGGAGAAGCACTGAGAAGGAACATATCCTAACCGTCGGATCTAAGTGCAAGGGGACGATAGTCATCTGATCTAAGGTAAAGTGCATGAGTGTTAACCCTTGTGTGCACAGGAGGGTTGACTGGCCAAAGTTTCGAAGTCCCAAAGTGAGTTAGGGACTATTCATCACTAAGAGGGATAGGTGGTGCAAGATCCACAACCCCTGAGCGAGAGCTTGTGGTCAAGGAGAGTTTGAAATCACCGAAGTAAATACTGACTGTTGGTCGTCAGGGGAGGTACATGTCAACAGATCCAAGGCTCCGGGAAAAATCACTTCGATGGTTTCAGTTGAAAGTTGAAACTCCCGAAACCCGAAGTACAGAGTGAATCTAGATCGTTAGATCTAGAGAGACACGTGGTGACAGATCGTGAGCTTCAGGAGGGAGAAAAGGTTGAGAGTTGAGATTTCTTAACCCCAAAAATCCGAAGTGAATTTCAACCATCCGATTCAGAGGGACACGTGATAGAAATCCACACACTTCGAAGGAAGGAGAAAATTGAGGTTTGAGAACTCCAAAGAACCGAATTAAATGTCAACCGTCAGATCCAGAGGATAGGTGGCGTAATTCTGTGGACTTTGGGTAAAGACCCGAAGTAGGTCCTGGTCGTTGATTGCCAGGAGGGCCAAGTGTCAATAGATTAGAGTTTTCGGGAAAAACACTTCGAGAATTTCAGTTGAAAGTTGAAACTCTCGAAGCCCGAAGAGTCGAAGACCCGAAGTGAATCTGGACCATAGATCCAGAAGGGCGCGTGGTGACAGATCGTGGACTCTGGGAGAACACAAAGGAGAAGAGTTTGAAAGCACCAAAGTCCTGAAGCAAATCACATCCGTTGATTTAAAAAGGGGCATATATGAGACATTAGTTTAGGAGTACTGTCAATATCATGAGATCAAAGGTCCCATCACATTGTGGGATTGAGTGTGCACGAACTTTAAAATGTTGAGGGCGGCCCGCAATTCAGACCACGGTTTTGGAGGAAGTACAAGTGGAGGCTCGGGATGAATTGTGGGGTGAAAAGTAGTTTGGTTTCAAACCACCCTTGGCCACGCACGCAATCGCATGGTTACATGAGGTTATCGCCCAAGGTCACCTCAAGGAGGGGCTTATAAGAAAAGGGGCTAGCTCTCAAACTTAGAGAATTCACAAGCGCGAAGGGGTGGTCATGGGTACCATTAGACCTGCACCATGAAGAGAAAAGGGTCTGTGTTTAATTACAGAATGAGACCATCAAGGTCTCAGAGAGTCCTTTGGATCCAAAATCAGAGATCCTTGACCGGGAGGTCGGGTTGGTTCCCCGAATCTCCAAATTAGAAACCCTTGGATGGAGTCAAGTCCATGAACATCCAAAGATAATGGAAGAAGAAATCATGAGATAGATATCCAGCTAATAGGAATGCATGTCAACACTCCAAGGAGGAAATCTAGAATAATAGAGGATTGTGGATGCACTCCAAGGGTGTGAAGGTATTTCCACAAGAGTATGGAGATATCAAGTCAAATAATTTAAAAATGGAATGACTTCTAAAGAGAAATCAATAAGGAACTAGGAAGAAGAAAACGGTTCTATGCATGGTTTTGAATGCAGAGGAGATGGTGCCTGACAATAATCCATCTTAAGTGACATAGAGCCATGAGTGACAACCCAAGAGGTTGGAGGTATCACTTGAATATATGATGGTAAGGTAAAATAAGGAATTTCAGTTAAATCTATGTAGCTAGTAAAAGAGAAGCGAAGAGTACAAGAAAACCTCAAGTTCTAAAGTATTCCGTCGGGAAAGGGATGAAGAAGTTTAGTCCTGAAGAGTAACTGGATATTGAAGAATCCAGAGTCTATAAAACAACTTGGTATGGAATTTGATTCATCCAAGTACGAGATTGGGATAGTTGGACCCGAGAAATTAAGGAAAGTTGAAGGTTAATATCATCTTAGTTTGGGACTATAAATGCAAAAGCAGCCAAGAGTGATTTGACTAGAAAGTACTCAGGTCAGAACTAATCATGTACAATGATTACAATGGGAGCACAAGAAGATCTAGAAATCTAGGAAGAATTGTAGACTTCTGGGATCAACAAGGAAAAATTTTATAGGGAGAAAGAAGTTGCTGCAATTTCTGTGGCAGCAAGTATGTTATGGCTTGTTGGGTCAGCCAACGAAAAGAATGCTTGCATGTTTGCAAGTGTTGTTGGTGATGTTGTTGCATAAGGATGGAAGCAACAGAGAGCTGAAGTGTTGGTTATAAGTTTTATAAAATAATCATGAAAGCTTCTACTTCCATCAGACATTCAGGTAGTATCAAATTTATTAATGGCAATCATGCAGGTATGAGTTTTTTATTACTCTTTTTGCATAATTGCTGAAAGGAAATTTAGGTAAGAATTTCCTCAGCTAAAGTTACTTTATAAAATCACATGATTATATTATTTGAATGCATACTACTAGATGTGGTAAAGGACGAAGGCCTGCATTAATTCAAATCTTTTTAGCTTCTGAATGCACACACTGACATAGTATAATGTTATGTTAACTTGGTTATGGGGTAATAACCAAAGAATTAAAAGATAAGAACTTGTTATAGGAATGAATGCTAGTGATCTAGTCATGTATGAGACTAGGACATGGTTGGATATGTCAAGGTACATATATTGAAAGGTTATGAGCCACGCAGGTACTAAAAGCTTCCTACCTTTAAATAAAACTTGGACTGCAACCTTTTTGCTAACACTAATGAACACCACATAATTATATTCTTGGTGTAGTGCTCGGGTCGAAAAGGAAGGCATCCAATTAATTGGGAAGACAATAGGAAGTGTGTGGAGAATGTGGCAACACATTGGCCATAATTCCAACTTATGGATGGTGAGATACATGACTGAGATAAAGAGCATTATGTAATTCAATGCAGGGCGCACTAAATAAGTATGCATTGAGAATTGAACTCATGCGTAGTAAGTGATAGAACTATATACTAAATGCAATGGTTGAATATGTTTTATTATTGCATGGAAATAATTGTTACTAATATCTTAAATGTTGTTAACTCATGAAGTTGAGGACATTTCAGGGAGGTGTTAGACAATGCAACAGGAAAGTTGCAATTCAAGTAGTCACATGAGCATTGACTACAAGAAATTTCCATGTTCAGAAAAAGAAGTAATGAACTTACAGATATTACTGTGAACAACATATGCATAGAATGACGAGTCACTCTATTTTGTTAAATTGTTTATTTATTATGATTAAATTGCTAGATGCAGACAATTCTAAATTCACTGCATATGGTTATGTACATATTACAATTGAATTATGATGTACAAGAAATACTGACAATTGTTGGCAGTATTCAAGATGAAGCCTTGCAGGAAAATGGTATGCAGTTTGGTGCTTGTGGAAAACCACAAGGAAGGTTGCAATCTTAATATGGCAACAACCAAGAAGAATTGTGAAATGAAATTTCATGTTTTGGGGAAAAAAATGAATTCCTTTTTGAACTAAGTTGGAGTTCCTAAATGAATTCTTTTATGTTTTCTCATGATAACTGCATGTGGGTGATGCAGATGAGATGATGTTGATTAAAGTTAGAATTTTGACTACAAAGAGTAGCTCGGGGAAGATGCTGATTGGAAATATCCGAGGGCAGTTGGAACTCCGGGAGCCATGGTGCTCTGAGACTTCCTAAGCCGATCTGTTGCTGAAGCCCAAGGAAAGGGAGGTGTAGTAGCCGATGGACTGTGTAACAGTGAAGGTGTACACTCCTGGGGTGGGACAGGAATGTGGGGAAGGAGAGACCATTGGTTGGAGTGTTGGTGAGGTTTGGTACCTTGGTCTAGACCATGTTGATGTGGAAGGTCTTCTCAATCAAAAGATAAGTATCAATTCTCTATTTATTGTATGTTGTGTATCTTGTATACAGGTTATAATGTTATTGGAATTGCTTGTATATACATATATATACATTGCATATATGCTTGCATTACTTGCATCCATGACTGTACATAATGTGTTTCATGTTTCATTACTTAAGAAATTTATACCTAATGCTAATCATGTTATTGATTGGAATGTGATTCAGGTGGAGCAAGAAGGCGTCTTGCAAGTGCATATTGTGCGCATTTTGGGCCCCAAAGAGAAAACAACTCTGGAATAGAGCCATAGGGCTTGTAAAGGTCCAGTGGACTGGGTATAGTCCCGAGGACGCGACATGGAAGCATGAAGATGCTATACGGGCAGAATACCCACATCGTTTTGAATATTTTGGGAAATCTTGCTGATCTTGTTTAAAGAGTTGCACTGAGGACAATGAAAAAATAAGGGGAGGGGATTGTAATACCCCAAGGCCGAGCCCCTGCTAGATTGTAATTTTGTTTATAGGCTGGTGAGTTGAGTGGTTATAAGCTAAGAGACTTATGTGTTTATTAGGTTGGTGAGCCATATGCCAAGGCTAATGAGCCTAACTTTGTATATGTAAATATGAAGATCATTAATAAAATATAAACATCATTGCGTGCAGACCGACCACGAAGAAAGAGTGATGGGGGACTAAGCTTCCACAAGGTGGGTAAGGGAAAGGGGGTTGAAAGGTTGGAAAGAGGGGATAAGATTAGGGGCTTAAGTCCTTGAGAATAATAATTTATTATTATTCCAAAGTTGTGGGAAAGACATGCTTTTATCCTAAGTCCTGGGAGAGACAACATGTGCAAAAGGGAACACATGCATCTCTAGGAAGACAAGTGTTGACCTAGGCGCATGCAGTTAAAATTTGAAGAGTCAACTGTGTTGGGGGTTCGCTGGTCATTCTTCCATCCTTCGCCTAAGTTTGCTTGCCATTCCCAATTCTTGTGAATTTCGGCTGACCTCTATGTTTTGACCTCGACATACCCATGCATACCTGAGAAATCACCCAACAGGAGGGAAAACTGACCTGTGTCATCCTTGAACCCAACATATCCGCTCTCGCAGAGCCGAGTTCATACATGGACTGTTTGGGTCGCTGCCTTCTGTTTTCCTGAGTTGTTTTGACCAGTTACCATTGCAGTCACCGTACATTGCTGAAATTGAGTCGAAAGTGGCTAAAGAAGTGAGTTGTCAGACCTGTGGTAGAAGAGGAAGGTTGTCAGGCCTGTGAGCATCTCTCTCCAGGTGAGAGAGTTTGGTGGGAAGTGTTTTTCTCCCAGAGAGAGTCCAGCACCAGCTACGGAGCTCTGAGAATTCTTGATCTGGCCTGTTTCTAAGACCCTAAGAGGGAGGTGAAGTAGTCGATGAACTGTGTGACAGTGAAGGTGTATACTCTGAAGGTAAAACTCTTTATATGGTTGGTTCTACATAAGAAAATTTTAACTTGGAAGAATCTGGTTAAAAGGGGTTTTTGTGGCCCCTCAAGATGCCACTTATGTGAATAACAAGAGGAGACAATAAATCATCTTCTTGATGGATGCCATTACTCTGCAGGGTTATGGGATTGGGTGGATACCCTATATCGACACACCGATAGAGTATGAAAAGACACACATGCGACCTTGAGGAGATGGTGGGTTCAATATACAACTAATGAAATAGTAAATTTGTGCTAGGGATTAACTCCTGGGTTTGTCATATGGGAAATTTGGAAGGAAAGAAACAGAATAATTTTCCACAATGAGTCCCTCCCAATAAATATTTTGATATAAAAGGTCAAGCAACAACTAAGAGAAACTGTTATGAGTAGGAAAGTTCAATCATCGGCCAAAAATCCCTCAATCCAAGAGCAACAAGTACTGCAAATATTGCAATTGGATACTCAGAGCATTAGCTTACCAAATCTAAGAGAGCCATAGGTTCATGGTGGTGCCATATCTTGGAATATGCCCCAGGTTAGTTTTCTGAAATTGAATTTCGATGATGCGTCAAAGGGAAACCCTGGGAGAGATGGTGTTGGAGGAGCGATCCAATATTGTGAAGGAAAAATCATTCATATATACTCAACTGGTGTGGGAAACACTACCAATAATGTTGCGGAATTTTATGCTCTGGTGCAAGGTCTAGAAATATTAGTGAGAGAAGGCATTGTCAATGTAACAGTGGAAGGAGACTCGGCTCTAGTCATAGGAACGACGAGAAGGTTGCAGTGTGTAACGAAAATAGGCAATATAATCACACAATGGTGTCTCTCCCAAACACTAGAAAGAATTCAAAGGAACATGTTAACCTTGTTCTCGATTGACTTTGGGTGGGTTAGAAGGAATGAAAAAACTCTGGCTGATAGATTAGCCAATGAGGGTGTGCATCAGGAAGGAAATGTGCCTAATGTGGATTAGACCCAGGTTTAATTATTGGGCCAACTGAGAGAAGACTGTGAACAACTGGCGGAAAAAGATCAACGTGGTCATAGCCAAGTAGACAACCATGTTGGAAGAAATGAGTTGCAAATGTATCTTGAATGGGGCCTAGTTGAAGGGGGGGAACCACCCACTTGGCACTTTGACATAACGTATAACTCTGACAAGAAAGGGAGTGTAGGGCAGATGGATGGACGAGGAAACAAGGCGGAAAACACAAGAAAATATTGAAATATGTACACACCGTGAAAAGTTAATCATGAGACGGTAAGGAGAGCCTGGAGTCGTAACAGTTTAATGCAGATCATTTTATCAGTGGAAGTGGTAGTACCAAACAGGTCTAGTCGGATGGTACGCAGAAGGAGAAGAAGGTGGATGAGTACCACTACAAGAATAATGGCACGAGCAGGCACACCTCCTATTCATCTCTCCCGTAGAGACCCATTAAACGTAGGATCAATAATAGAAAGTGGCGATAATATGAGAGTCTTTTTTATAGTAGGTTTCATGTTTGTAACTCCCATCTCTCGGGGATCTCTTGAAGCTCTAAACGGTTTTGAAAAGGTTTAGAGATAATGCTGGGAGAGTGTTCCTCGTAAAGGAATATGAGGGGGTATAATTAGTAAAGAGGACAGGATCATGGCCCGAATGAATTATACTACTAGGAAATGGAGCCCGATAGTGAACTCTCAACCAAAGAGCTTGCGCAAAAAGATGAGAATTGAGAATGCAGCCAGGGATGCAACTAAAAATTACCAGAGAAATGTCCCTCAGAAAGGTAAAAAAGCAATTGAGAACTAGGAAGAGGAGATTAAAACTGAAAGAGAGGAGAAAGAAAAATGTCAGGTAGATCAAGAGGTGGATTGGATCATTGACACCAGAACAACTCGCAATCGGGAGACCCTTTACCATAAGACACTCGAGATGGCATGGCACACTAAAATGTTGATTGGAAAGGTTAAGGTAGACAACAAAGAAACCAAAGTTGCGGACCAGTCAGAGCTTAAGACTATGTTAGAGGATATCCAATGTCGAGTTAGTGGTTTGGAGACTTTTGTGAAACTCCTAGTAGACATTGAAAAAATACAGTAGAGCAAGCGGGAAAAGATGGCAGTGCAGTTTACTCTGTCTCTGAAGTATGTACACCACATGGATATCAAGCTAGTGGATGGCCTTGGAATGCTAGCCTAGATCTAAAAGGTCCAGGTGACTTCTGTAAAGGACTAGAGCTATGGAGCGGAAGGGGCCCAATTTTTTTTGTCTTTTTAGTAGGAAAATATATGATCGTAAATGCTTAGAAGGAATTTATTTAAGTTTGAAAGTATTCCTTTTTGGAAAGTAGTAAGTTGTCATAAGAGTCACGTTAGTTATGGGCTCTGATTATGTATTTCTCTTTATAAGTATAGGGTTAGGATGTCAAGTACTAAGGGATGTAATCTAAATAGACTGTAAATGATGCATAACATACTGGATAAAACGACTATCTACTACAGTTGGTCTGGTTTCCAATCAGGCAGACCAGTTATTGGAAGGAATGCTTGTATTTGTTTATGAAGTAATACAAAATATATCTGTTGACTAAAAAACATTGTTTTTTTTTTTTTAATTTGATTACATTTATTTTATTTGTGTTGTTTTTTATTTTTTCATTTAATTTCAATTAAATTTTGTAGGTTTATTTATTTATTTTAAAGATGTTTTTAATTTTTTTATTTTAAATTTTGTTTTTTATTTTATCAAATTTGTTTAGAGTTGTATTGTAAAATGGGTCTTAACTTTTTCTTTTCTAAATTTTGTTTTTGATTTTATTAAAATTGTGTGTTGTTTTTATTTAAATATTGTTTTTAAAATATATGTTCTTTGAATTTTATTTTTTTTTAAATTTTTTTTTAATTTTTTTAATTTTAGTTTAAGACTTTTTAATATTTTGTATTTTAGATATATATATATATATTTTTTATAATTAATGTTTTAGAGGTTTTTTAATGTTTTTTTTTTT
>ML871182.1:20040-32305 GCA_009831015.1 Picea engelmannii | reverse complement strand
GAATGCTTCCTCCGACAACACTCCATCTAGTACATTACCCATGGACATTACATGGATGTTATGCATATGCATTTCTTCATATTCTATATTGGGCCTTGTAAATACATGCATGCATGGTTTATGCATAGCCTCTTGGATTGTGTTTATTCTTGAGGGAGGCAAAAGAGCTCAGATGGAAAATACATGCCTAACAAATTATGATGAATAGTGGGGGGGCGCTATTGCTGGTTATGGAGTAGTGTTGAATCTGATGGCTGTAAGTGGCATTGACTATAAGAGGGTCTGTTATGGGAGGTCTAAGATGGTCATAATTCCTTTCCTGATGGAAGGTCTAGGATGGTCATAATTTTTTAAGGGATCCCAAGATAGAGCTTAATGGTCACATACCCCTAGTATTCGAGTATGCAATGGTTTCCCTCTTATGATATGTTCGTTAGATTTCTAAGTCAATGCTTTATAGTCGTATTTTAGTCTAGGTCTTTCTTTTAGAAGATATAGCGCAAAGTTTTGAAAATGGTGATACGTTTTCTGAGGTCCTACAGAAATAATTCTACAGAACAATTCAAACTTTTAATGAAGACACGTGCCTAACATATAGTGTCATCCTTACTCGTGTGATGGTCTTATGGGTCCCCTTCAAGAATGCCATGTAACTTTTCGGACAGTTATAAGGCTTCCTTAACCAAGATTTGGGTAGGGAAATGTATGTAAGTTCCAAGGAACAAAGTTGAGGTTCTGAAAATATTTAGAAAGTGTTAAAAAGAAACTAGGGAAATCACCAAAGCTAGAAGCAGTGCATCTAATTTAGGATGATTGGATGAGTTATCATGTAAATTTTATTGTTAAAGGAAATCGATACTAATTGGAAGCTGTCAAAGCATGAGAGGAAAATACTCAGTGTTACGTGACAGTATGCAACGGCCACTTAGGCATGAAAAATTAAGTACCATTAACAAAGGATATAAACATATTCAAATCCTCTACAAATACAAATGAAACAATGTTGAGGGAAGATAATTCAAATGAAATTTGTAATGTTTTCAATTAAATTTGATGTAAATATCAGATTAATGTGGTTGAGAAATTTTCTCAAACACTTGGTATACAAGCCCTCAACTCTCTTGAAATCACTTCAATATTTGTTGTCCCACTTATCTCAAGTTTAAGGGTTCAAGATTATGTCAAACACATCATATGCAACATTTAATTCCTTCCCAATGAGTGGTTGTTCTGAATTTATGCTTGTTGTTATGTTTATTTGTAGCTGGCTGGTTGAAGTGTTTTGTCAAACACTTTGCATACATATGGCTGTAGCTTTCATCATTGATTTTGTTTCTTATGTATGGTGGTTGTTGTTGAAATTTGGGTACCTTGGAAAGTGGTCCCCTTGTGGTTTTGGGCCTCTAACCACAAGAGGAAGATGTTTGTACCATTGTGCCATGTGTTTTATGTCTAATTTCACTTTGACTTAGGAGATTTAAGTCAAAAGTGAAATTTAGACATTTTAGCCTAAAGTGACTAATTATTCACCAAGTGGGTGAATGAGGGGACATAAAGTGAACTTAGGGAACTTAACCCAAAGTGGGTTTTGAGTTGATATTCTTTTGGAGAGATCTCAACCATTGATTAGGGATGGCTTGGGATGATCCTAGCCATCCACATTTAGGTTTCCTTATGGATTGCTCAAGAAGGGCGCAAGGGGCAAAGAGAGGCTTATTCACTTGTATGTTCACCAAGAGAGTTGGGAGAAGGGCAAGAGGATGAGAATGGAAGCATTGAGAGAGGGAAGCTTGGGCATCTCCTTCCATGGAGGGCTCATGGAGGCTTAGGCCTTTATTATTTGTTGGTATTGGTTATTGCAAGGAGGAGGGCGCACACCCATCAGTCAGTAGGATTACTTGTGCTATTTCAGATCTGTCTGGTTCATGGTGGAGGAGACACACAACATGTTGTTTGTGTGGAAGGGATTCTTCATTGGACCAAGGAGGAAGGAGGGTGCATCACTTCAGTGGATAGAGCAACAAGGGAAGAGGGTGTACTAAGCTTGGGCGCATTTCTCTTCTTGGAACTCCAAAGCTTCTCGAGAGGAGTTGCTATTGTATCAAGTTCCGTTGTATTAGCTTACTTTTTATATTCACTACTTGAGATCATCATTATATATACTTTCATTCCAAACTGGTTTTCCCCGGGGGTTTTATCCAGGGTCATGTTGATAAAAAATACTTGTGTCCTTTTTCATGCATGCTTAGATGTGTAGTTCAACATTTTAGTGTTGTAAAGATCTAGAGGAGTGTTAGTTTTTTTTACTTATATTGCATTTGCTAACATTGGGTTACGAAAAAACTTGCAAGGGCACCTCAAAGAACACTTAACCATTAAAACTTATGAGCAGAAAGTTACTTGATTGTTTGCTGCCATAAACAGCAGCAAAGGACAGTTTGAAGAGCAAAACTTAAAGCCCAATTTTAGGTCAAGGACAAACCTGTTTGGGCAGCCTCATAGGACCTCAGTTTTTTTTCAGTTGTTGGGCATGAAATGACATGAAATTACACAAGAAATGCATAGGAAACAATACTAAGAAACTCCAATACACAATGAAGCCAAAATAACTCACATCTGATTTTATTATTTAATTTATTAACCTCAATACATGGGTGAACATATCTGATGTAAATCTAATAAAAAATTATGTCTCTGATGTAGAAGGCTCCAAACACTAAAAATATGCAACAAACCAACTCTAGAAACCCTCCAAAGGGTACCCACAATAGATCTCCTCCAAGAATGCAATCTACCACATGATAACCAAGCTACCAAGTGCCAATAATTCACCCTGCTCCAATAATTTCGTCCAGCCACTAATCAATCTATTTTCTGAAGGGATGGCACTCAAACCCTTCTCCAAAATTCACCCAAGGTGAGTACAGTTCGTCCCCAAGAGATAAATGCTCAACCCAACTCCAGAAATGAAGTTCTTGACCTCTGAATATGGTCCCTCAAGCAATAATTCGCCCAGCTATGAATATAAATAAATATGGAGCATGAAAACCCCAACTATTCCAAAAAGACGTAACCCAAGGATGGAAAATGTTCCTGGTACAAGATCTCTACTAGATCCAACTCTCTGAATCCAAATCAAATTGTTTTCTCCTTCACAATGCACTCTCTCTGCAGGAAACCTCCATATCTACGCCTTGACTCTTCTTTCACTGTAAAAACCAAACCTGTGGCTGAATAGAATGGTGAGGGAGGAATATTTCACCTCCTTGACCAAGATTGGATCAGGATCAGGAGAACCTTTCACTCCCTTGCTGATCTCTAGGGTTTATTTAGTCAAAACCCTCAAGTAACTTGATCTCTCTAGCCAAGAGGCCAGACATCAAAATATCAATCAACATAATGAGAGAATAGAAGCCCCTATCTCTTTTATACCCCTGTTCATCTTTTCTCTCCAAGTGACTTTTACTTTACTTTTAATATTCCCTAATAAAATCACTTTATTAATTAATTAACCTTTTGTCCTCTAAAAAGTGATTTATTTGTCCTTATGGCTTCTTCGGCCACTGAAAGTCACTTCTCATCATCTTATCCTGCAGTGCTCTTCCTCCCAATTCCTATGAGCTATTACACTAAGAGGTTTCTTCAAGTATTATGCCCAAAATGACCTCCTTAGTGAATTTAATTAAAATATGCTCCATAATAACTCAAAATTACGAAACCAAAGACAAGTTGTGCGGAAGGGATCCTGATGATGGAATATGATGAATGATGCAAGTCGGTTCCAATAAAACCCCTCAATACCTCCTGAACTCACTATCACCCTCATGGCTACTCTGGCAGGCATTCCACTATGTAACATAGAAACATCCAAAAATGGGGACATTACAAAATTCTTGTGTTATTTGCGCACTTTAAGGAAGATCAACTTGAGGTTTAGGTCATTCATTTAGACCATGCTTTTTCTAGAGTCTTTTTGTGTATCTATTTTGTTGGAGACCAGTTGAGAAGATAAACTGATGTGTGTATTGCTTCACCTATCCATCTCCATAATGGTACGATATTTCCTCTCTACCATTCCATTTTGTTGTGGATTGTAGAGTGTAGTGTATTGCCTCTAAATGCTTTCTTTAGTATAAAAATCAAGAAAATCCTTAGAGAAAATTTTTTCGCCATTAATTATATCAAAGGAATTTAATTCTCTTCTTGGATTGGTTTTCTACCAAAACCTTGAACTTCTTCAACTCATTAAACACATTTTATTTCCATTTCAAAAATACACCCACATCTTCATGGAAAAGTCATCTACAAACAACAAAAAATGCCTAGCATCGAAGAATGATGTCGTCTTCATTGACCCACAAACATCAGCGTGGATCAACTGAAGAACTTCCTTAGCTCTCTAAGCTTTCCCTTCTTCAAATGGAGTCTTGTGCTACTTACCAACCTAACATGCTCCAAAAATTCCTTGCTGATTTTTTTATATATGGAAGGGCCATCAATCAAACCTTCTTTCACCAAATAAGAAAAAGATCTTAAATTCAAATGCCCATACCTTTGATGGAAAATCTCACTGCTATTTTAACCGTGGCCATCAAAGCATACTCTTTCACGTCCCTTGCATCAACCAACCTGAAAATCCCATGCTCTTCAACATCGAAAGTAAGTGTTTGCTCATTAACCTTGTCCATGAAGTAGCATTTGTGATTGTTGAAAATCACATGTAAGTGAGGGTTGTGCTTCATAATTTCATTAACAAAACATAGATTCTTATCCATTCCCAAAACACAGTGAACATTAAGAAATACCAACGTTTTTCCTGACATGGTTATCTGCACATTACCTTTTCCTTCTACCTTATATTCTTCCCCACCACTAGACACCATAGAATCATTAGAAGATTCATTAATAGCATAGCTAATATACTAATCTCTCCTATGGGTAAAATGATCAGATGCACATCTGAGTCTATATACCAAAAAAAACAATTTCACGCTGTCTGCTTTATCTCATGCCATAAACATAGAGGTTTTTCTCTTCCTTATGTTATGTAACACTGGCCCATGATTTTTCCTCTCATCATATAATCTCTTCTTGCAAAACTTTTTCTTATGGCCAATTTTTCCACAATAATAACACTTAAAATTCTTGTGATACGCTGGGTAATCTATCTTGCTGCACTCATTCTTCAAACTTTCCTTCACCCTTGGAGTTGGCTGCTAAAACCATTTTTGAAGCCTAATTCTTGCTGCTACTTCCAAACTACCTTTTTCCACTTTTCTTGCTGCAAGAGCTTGGTGCTCAAATCTTCAAACTTTAGATCAACATCAATAGAAGTAATATTTAGAGATTTTGTAAAATGCTCAGATGAGGCTAATAAACTCTTGAGAGTGATTACCTCCATGTCTTTTTTTTCCATTTTCCACTTAGTGGACTTCAAATGTTCTCTAAGGTCTTTTATCTTCAACAAATAATCTTGTAAAGACTCACTTTCATCCATTTTGCTTGAAAACAATAATTTTTTATCTAGGATTTCATGTAAATCCTTCCGTTGTGTATTTTGCTTGAAAACAATAATTTTTTATCTAGGATCTCATGTAAATCCTTCCGTTGCTTCCACACAGCTGTAGTATCTGCACTTTGGGAAGCATTTCATTGGTCTGACTGAAAGCTTTATCAACATCAACATTTCTCTCTTCCACTCATCAAACTTGGTTTGACCATTTCTAGTTGTTGTCGGTCTTGTTTCTTTCTCTTACAGAAGCTAATCCAAACACTCGTACTAGAAAATAGCTAACATACATTGTTTATAGATACTACTCATCAAACTTGGTTTGACCATTTCTAGTTGTTGTCGGTCTTGTTTCTTTCTCTTACAGAAGCTAATCCAAACACCCGTACTAGAAAATAGCTAGCATACATTGTTTCTAGATACTATAATTTTTCCCAAAAAGTTTATGGTTACCCTCTAACATAATGTTAGACGAATTAGTATCGCTGAAAATAAAATCTGCAACTAAAATAAAGACTTACAGCCAAGAAAACTGCATTTTTCCTTTTTYCAAACTGAAGATTACAAAAATAAAAATACTTTTGCTGGAAAACTTATAAATCTACTATGAAATCCACAAATCGGCTTCATATTTGTTGAAAAACTRTCAGATCTATTGAAAAACGGATTACAAAAATAAAAAAAATATTTTTTGCTGGAAAACTTATAAATCTACTATGAAATCCACAAATCGCTTCATATTTGTTGAAAAASTCTCAGATCTACTGAAAAACGCTAAGATTTGCTTCAGATCTAACTGAAAAACTGTCAGATTTGCTGAAAAATGCTCASATCTCCTTCAAATCTACTGAAAAACTCTTATATCTGCTGAAAAGTCAGATCTGCTTTATATTTGGTGAAAAWTTCTCAGATCCGTTGAAAAAAAATWGAGAAAGTTGTTCTTTCTTTTTTTTTTAAYTTTCAGAAAACCAAACCTAACTTATTGAGAAGAACTTTATCCATTTTTACAACTAGAAATATGAACCTATCATTTCTCTCTTCTAAAAAAAAATCCTTGTTTAAGAAACCCAAAAATAAAATATACTTAACTTTATTTCCTTGAAAGCCGTTCAATTTCTCGGTGTGTAACCTAACTTATTAAGTGAGAAKAACTTTATCCATTTTTACAACTAGAAATATKAACCTATCATTTYTCWMTTCTTAAAAAAATCCTTGTTTAARAAACCCAAAAATAAAATATACTTAACTTYATTTCCTTGAAAGCCGTTMAATTTTTCGGTGTGTATCGAACAATAGTTCCTCATCCGTCATTTATCTATGCAATCCCTAGGYCTTCACCCACTTCAACGTCCCCCACCATGGTTCTAATACCATATTAGAGAAAGAAAGAGAAACCAAAAACATGAGACATTGAAAGAGAGAAATACTTTTTATCAACGTCTCCCCACCATGGYTTTAATACCATATTAGAGAAAGAAAGTGAAACCAAAAACATGAGACATGAGACATTGAAAGAGAGAAATACTTTTTSGATCAATAAAATGAAGAGATCACATCTTTCATCTTTTTAYGGTAAATGGCTCTAATATYATATTGAAAAARGAARGTGAAACAAAAAAMAMATGARAYATTGMAAAAAGAGAAATACTTTTTGKATAATAAAATGAAGAGAGMTTTTATGRTAAAGAAATGGCATAAACCCTAAATGCATAATCATTAAATGMMCAAACCTTAAAACMATTTAAATATATTTTAAGTTATTAATACAACATTGARACATAAATTAAATTAAGTAAACAAGTGAYTTTATTRATATGTYTAAWTTTGTGRRCAAGAYTCTAGAKGGYCATAATGAATTAAATAACTCTAAGGTAAGGTTGTATGATAAATTCACCTACTCMTTTMTTTTAGTTTTTAGGGGTATTCAAATTAAATCTTGGAACAAAAGGTCATKTCAGTTYAACAAGAAATTTRTTTTGAGATTTATGTGYTAYATAATTTTAGATTTGATTTGTATTATAATCAGTAGATCCATCTTAACCTAAGATCTATCAAATATCAATAATGATCAAATCTTTGGAAGTGTAAATCATTTTTTAARTATAAAAATGTGAGAAAAGAATTGCAGCTTGAAAAATTTGATYYCTTGTAGTACTTGATAAATTGGATAAATTGGAGTTTAAGATGAATCTAAGTGGATATATATGATTTTTTTTTCARGTCGACTTSAAAATACTATCATTTTTTATTATATTTTTWTACAAACATATACCACATAAACAACATTATAGATATGACACATTACATGTAAAGTAAAAAGTACCTTGAAGTCAACTATAATCTTGACTAGAGAACTTGTTAGTTGCCAATAAAGAGTCYCAAATTTAAACTATGGAGAAATCAAAAGAAAGATGCTGATCATGAACTCTTAATATTTTGTAATATTTAGGCATGTAATATTTAGAAGGTTGGTGTAAATATTTGGATTTYTTCTTATAAATCACTATGCTAGTGGGTTTTGTTAAAAAAATGATTTAATTGGAAATTATTTAAAGTTTAGGAGGAAATTGTATTTGAAGGGTTTTGTACCTTGAGGATGTGAAAAGATGGTTGAACATGTGGAGTTCAATAAACCTAGGTTTAAATAATATCACTTCCGTCTCATTTGGCAATTCATTGTAACAAAGGTAAACACTAAAGTTTATGCTCGTTTTGAGATTGTTTTCTTTACGATCACTATTAGAGAGAGTTATGGTCATTTTGATCTGTAAAACATTGAGAACATATTATTTATTTTGTTTTTTTTCAATTTGATAGGTTTGTGGACAAGCTGATGTATGGGGAGATGGAGTTGTTCCTGAAGTCTCAGCTCATTTAGAAGGAGCAAAAAATATCATCTTGGAAGGCGTGTATCACTCGCCAGTTGGATCTAATGATATCTCGACGCCTTGGTATGGTTCAAGTACCATTCTTGACAAATGGGTGCATCACCTTCTTGATTAAGTATTTGATAGATTTATGACCAGTTTAAAGGGCTAAAGTATATATATCCACTCATGGATTAAATTTGTAGCTTTGACATTATTCATTATGGTTTATTCCTATAAACTATCTCTATCATGGAAGGGTGCAGAACATGTATAACAAACATAAATATATAAAAATATAAATATAATTAAATATAAGTAACTAATAATTAATAATTAATTATGAAGAGACATGACATATGAAAGGTCATGTCTCTTATAAAAAGATATTCATAAGTGGGTATATATACAAGCTTTCATCCTCATTGTAATATATCTCATTCATATCATATTCTTATACAATTATTATTAAATATATTTACTATCTTTAAATAGATTATTGCATACTGTCCTATTCATATTGGATATTTACATAATAAACCCGCTTGATTCACCACAACATAATTCATTGAAGCTTGTTCCCATAAACTATTTCAATACTTCCATAGATAAAAAGGTGCAGAACACGATTCATTATGGCTTGTTGTTCCATTGAACTAGTTCCATCGTTCCATGGATTATGGCTTATTCCCGTATACTATTTCAATTCCATGGATAGAGGGGTGCAGAGCATGATTCATTGTGGCTTATTCGAATAAACTATTCAATCCTTCCATGGATAGAAGGGTGGAGAACACGATTCATTGTAACTTGTTTCAATAAGCTATTTCGATCCTTCCACACGTAAAAGGGTGGAAAGCCCGAAATCTGTTTGCAAGTGAAAATATTTGGGTAATAACATGGAGATAAATTACCAATAAATATATGTGGGCAATTAACGATATTAATGAATCAAGTCAAATTATATAAGGCTACGTTTGTTGCTTTGAGATGAGAACAATGTTATTAAAAATGAACTTCGTTTATATCATAACTTTATATTTATGAAAAGCAATAATTAAAAAGCAGAAAAATCAACCTTTGTTTTCTAAGTTTGTGAAATCTCTAGATGATTTGCATGCCTGGATGGAAACTCTTGAGTAATAATCCTTATCATCGATCATATATTTATAAAAAGCAGAAAAATCAACTTTTGTTTTCTAAGTTTGTGAAATCTCCATATGATTTGAATGCACGGATGGAAACTCTTGAGGAATAATCCTTATCATCGATCATAAGATCATATATTTATAAGAACGCTGAAGAAAACCATAAAGGAAAACCATCTCTGTTTATAATAAGGTTGTGAAATATATTGTTTGAGCTTTCTGGATGTAAAAAGATAGTACTTAAAATCTCTCCAATGGTCAAAAAGCAATATGAAGTAAGAATCTGGATAAGCCAATGATCTTTCATGAAAACATTTTCCTTGGTACAAGTTAGAAAGGTTGCGAAACAACTCAATCGATTGCGTTTTAATACAGCAGATGCGATATACAGCAGATGGGTACACGAGGGGAAAAAATTTCCCCGTGTGAAATTTTAGAATCCTATCCCGAGATCAACAGGTATTATTTCCTGCACCAGAAAGACGGTGTATTAAGATTAATGTTTGACATAGGCTTGAACTTTTTTAAAATTAATTATGGATTTTAAAATTATTTCTCTTTATAAGTATTGATGATTATGGTGGTGGTTAAAGTCCACTAAGATTCTTAAGAAAGGTAAGAGATTATTTGGATTTCTAAACGCTCTTGCTGTCACAAAGGTGATATATTCTTTCATGCTACAATGTTTTGGGATTGTCCAACTCCCAGTTTCACTATGTAGCTCATGAGAATTAATTCTTATTTTAGCAATATTGATTCTCTTCTTTACCCTAGTCAATACAAAGAGATACTTTTGATCTTCAAGATTACATATCAATATCACTTATTTCAACCTAACTGTACCTTATATCTATAATTGCAATTATTAAATGTATGATCCATGTAGTTGTAAAATTTATTACATAACCACCTAATAACTTTAGTTGATTAGACTATGTTGAAAGATAAAAGAAAATTGATTGTGTATTAGAAACCTCAAATTTTTTCATGGACTTTTTCATAAGGCTATTAATATGCACCCTATAGCATAACATTTAATGCTTTATATGTTGAGATATATGTTATTAGATGATCGAATTGTATATATTCCAACATATAGAACCTTTGATTAAATTTAATTTTCTTTTTCTTTTTCACTCTAAGTTAGAATTTAGAGTAGATCTTCTTGACGTCCTAATACACACCTACAAACGTGGAGAAGTCTCCAACCCACTTGATGTGTCCTTGGAGGCACAAACCTAAATCCAGGCCCATTGTCACCTCAATATGTACTCCTTCTGTCTAGACTCACTCCTAGGGAAGCCAAGGGGGGTTGGAGACTTCTACATGTTTGTAGGTGTGTATTAGGACATCAACATATTAGCATTGTTGTCGAGGATGTCGCTTATCCTTGGTTGATTGACAAAATTTAATTAATTCTTTAAAAAACTAAGTAATAAACTTTTTTCTTAATTTTTAAATAGATTTTTTTTATTTGACATTGATTAATCTCCAAATGGCGACTCCACTTAATCATTCTTTGAGGTATCCTACTAGGAGCAACCTGCAAGGGTTGGTTGATTCCCTTTTTGAACTTGAAAGGGTGTATAAGAGGAGAATAAACAAACTAGCTCCTCGTAGGCTCCTTGAAAGTCTTGGAGAAGAAACAATCTTTGATATACATCTCTTGTTTGTACATACTAATCCTACAACAACTATGGGTGACCCATTGAGGCCATGTAATTTTGCTAATATTCAAGGTTATCCTCACCCTATTCCTGACAAACTTATTGAGGAATTGCCTGATTTTTAGGGAAACAATGTTGTTAGTGCCAAGTCTCACATCGTGAATTTCAACATGTGCATCCTAAAATGGTGTAATGGTCACTGTTATCCCCGATATCTAGGGATAACTAGGAGATCATGTCTCGAGGCCCACAGGTCCTAGACATGGAGTGCCGAGAGCAGGATTGACCTGAGCATGGCCCTGGAGGGCCCATCTTTCTTCTTCTTCGCCAGATTTGTCCTGTCAGCAGCAATAGTTTCCATCACCACCGGCTTGGGCTTGCATCGGAGAGGACTCTTGCTCCATGAGGTAATTGGTCCAAGGTATCATGGTATGTGTCATATTTGATCATTATAACCCTCTTATATATGCATTAGGTTCCTTTCATTTCTGATGACTGCTTGGATCTTACACTAATCCACTTGACCATTGTTGGGGTGATTGAATGGGTGACTTAACAAGTTGATATTCATGGGTTTTGGTTAGCCACTAAGGGGGATTTGCAGAGCCATCATCCGCTCCCACCATTTTTTGTCATTTTACATCTTATACCCCGCACATCCATCCCATTCCCCTAGTCCGGCCATTAGGATGACCTTTGAGGGTTACACTTTGTCTTGTGGGAAGAGGGGGCTAAAGGCCCAGGGGGTAAAAGCAGTTGGTAAAAGATAAAAGCCATAGGAAATAAAACCTAGAGATGCTTCGCCCAGGGGATCCCCGAGAAGGCAATAAAAAAGCCTCTCGGTAAGAAACTGAAGGGACCCTAAGAAAAATGATAAAAAACAAGACCTAACCAAGAGGATGGGAGGTCTCATCACGAGTCAGCCCATTACGTTCATAGGTATCCAGCAGTATGACATTGCCATCATTTGGTCACCACGCCAGGGCAGTGACCTTTGGTTGCATGGCCAAGGGAAAGGGGGTCTCATCACGAGCCAGCCTTATCATCTCTGCGAAGATACCAGTGGGTAACACT
>WSFP011448516.1:0-19940 GCA_009831015.1 Picea engelmannii | reverse complement strand
AAATATGATTCATAACTCTATAATATACTTGGTGTATATGATCACATACCTGCAAACCTTCCTTAACTTTAACAACAAGAGACTATCATTTTCATCAAACTTTACTTTAGTCTCACGTGACTAAAGTTGGATTAGTCAACAACCCTAACTTGCAATAATCATAACTATGTACATGTAATGAATAAAGATCTGAAAATAGTACACAATGTTCTTTAGTGTCTTTTATGCAATTTCCCCAGGTTCCACTACTTGGATCCTCTCATAAAAGGAGTTATAGAAAAAATGGCATACGTTATTGAATTTTGGCTTATTCTAGAGAGAAAACTTGTAGAGCGTGCCCAACACGGAATATTTGTTGTATGGATATGGAAATTGTACACGGAATACTACAGACTATACTCTAACCAATACATTTGGTATTATGAAATTTAGATATTTTATGAAGAATTAATGACGTTTTTACCCTAAACACATGTTTTAGACTAGTTTCAGGACTAGCCACAAACCCTATTTTCCACGGAGTGTAACTCAAAAAATACAACGACCCACAAGCTTAAATTTGTATCAAAACTACTTGGATATGTTTCCTCAACGGAATCCCAATTTCACAGTCTGAATCATTCTAGAAAAAACATTATTGTGAAAATGGTGAGATGACCTGTAAATAACATACCTTAGAAAGCATCATCAAAAGAATTTATCCTCCCTTGAATTTTCGCCTTCTTGACTTCACCTTCCCTCTGAAATTCATCTTAGATATCCTTTGGTTACCTGAGTCACTTCTATATATTCAATATTCTCAAGTGTGATTAAAAATGAGATACCCTTGCCTCTTATTTATACTTTCATGTAGCTTCCTCAAGGGGTTACCTTCTAACCATCTTAACGCAGTTTCCTTATTTTAGGGCTAACCCACTTCTAACTACTTGTCCACTTAGTAATTCCTCTATTAAATTTAGTATTTAAATAATTTCTTTTGTATGCACTTTGACTTATAGTACACTCATCACTTCACTTTATTATTTAAATTACCTTATATCCATCTTAACCCACTTTCCTTATCTTAGGGCTAACCCACTACTAACCCCTTGTCCACTTAGTAATTTCTCCATTAACTTTACTATTTAAATAATAAAAAATTGTATCCACTAGTACATTCATCACTTCACTTTATTATTTAAATAATTTCTTCTTTACAACCACTTTGACTACTTTGACCTTTTGGGGCTTCTAGATGACTCATGAGGGTTCTCCAACTTCACATGGCCATAACTCTCTAACCGTGAGGATTTATGTGACGTTCCACATACCACTGGAAATGGCATGACATGTACTATCTATCTAGAATAGTATTTCCTACAAATATATCAAAACTCATACCATTATCCATCAAACAAACTTGGGTCCATTACCCAAACCTTTGTTCTACCGGACTTTCTTCAAGGGTTGACATCAATGAAAACCAACCCAATTAATCAACACTTTCATGTTGAATATATAAAAAAAATATTTGTAATTATTTAAGGAATATACAGAAGTTTTTTCTTGGTCATGTCAAGATCTTAAAACTTATAAAATTATAATTATACAACATAAAATTCCTTTAAAACCAAGTTCAAAACCTTTTAAAAAAACACTAAGGAAATTGAATCCCATCTTACTCCCAGTGATTGAGAAAGAACTTAAGAAATTATTGGATGCAAAAATTATAGTTCCTCTTAGATATTTAATCTGGGTGGACAATTTAGTCCTAGTTAGGAAAAAGAATGGGGAAGTAAGAATTTGTGTTGACATTAGGAATTTGAATAAACCATCCTTAAAAGATAATTATCCACTTCCAAAAATGGATCATATTTTACAAAGAGTTGTGAGAGACAACAAAATTTCAATGATTGATGGATTTTCAAGGTATAACTAGATTGCAGTTCATGAAGATGATAGGGAAAAGACTGCTTTCACTACACCATGGGGCACTTTTATGTACGAAAAAATTCCCTTTGGTCTGGTAAATGCAGGAGCTACCTTTCAAAGAGATATAGATTTTAGAATTCATTGTTGAAAAGGACAAGTTTGTTGTAATTTACTTAGATGATTTAATTGTATTTTCTTATTCTAATGAAAATCATCTAATACATCTTAAACTTTTGAAAAAATAAAAAAATATGGTTTATCATTAAATCCTAAAAATATATCATTTTGCAATGCAGGAAGGAAATATACTTGGTCATATTGTTTCAAAGGAAGGAATCAAAATTGATCCAAAAAGAGTCGAAGAAATTGAAGGCATAAGATTACCTTGAAATAAAAAATAAATTCAATCATTTTTAGGTAAGATAAAAAAATTAAAGATATTTCTTCCTAATTTTGCAGAAATTGTAAAAAAATTGACAGATATGCTAAAGAAATATAGTAAAATAAGGTGGAATGTAGAGGAAAAATATTCCTTTCAACAAATCAAAAAAGCATTAGGAAAGGCACCAATTACGATAAGCCCTAACTATTCAAAAGAATTTCTTGTATTTTCCTTTTCCTTTGAAAATACTAGTCATTGTTCTTTTACTTAAAAATGATGAGAAATTTGAACATCCAAATGCCTTTTTTAGTAAAAGTCTAAGGGATCAAGAATTGAAATATAATATTTTATAAAAACAAGCTTATGCAATGGTTAAAGCTCTAAAAAAATTTAAGAACTTATGTTTTACACTCCAAAATTATTGCATGTGTTCCAAATAACACTGTAAAAGAAATTTTGAGTCAACTAGATAGTGATGCAAGAACAGGTAAATGGTTGGCCAAGATTCAGGAATATGTTCTTGAAATAAATCCCACTAAACTAATTAAAAGTCAAGGTCTAGAAAAATTATTGGTTGAATCTAATTGTAGGGTTCTTGGAATTAATCTCATCTTATCAACTACTGAAAATAATGCATAAATAAGATAAATGAGAAATTATCTTCTTCACCTTGATATAAATATATTGTTGTCTATTTACAAATACTTTAATCCCCATCAGATTTAAGTCTAGCTAAAGTTAGAACTCTTAAGTTGCAAACCATTAAATATTGCAATATACAAGATAAACTTCTTTGAAAAGATCCTTTGGGTTTTCTCCTAAACTATGTTCTTTAAAATGAAACTGAAAGGATTATAGATGAGTTTCATAAAAGAAATTGTGGAGGTAATCATTCATGGAGGGCTATATCTTAAAAATTATTAAGAGCTAGATATTATTGGCCTAAATTATTTTCTGATGTAAACGCAAAAGTCATATCTTCTAAAGAATGTCAATTTTTTGTTGGAAAACAACACTTACCTTATTTACCATTAGTGCCAATAAAATTTGAAGCACCATTTCAACAATGGGGTATTGATTTCATAGGTGAAATTTATCCTTCATCTAGTGCTCAACACAAGTGGATTTTAATTGCAACAGACTATTTTACTAAATGGGTGGAAGCAATTCCTACCATATTTTCCACTGATGCAGTTGTGATTAATTTATTTAAAGAAAATATTTTAACCAGATTTAGTTATCCAAGAAAAATCATAATTGATAATGCTCAATCATTTAAATATACTTCAATAATTATTTTTTATCAAAAATATAATATAATTCTTGGTCATTCTACTGCATATTATCCTCAAAGCAATGGACTAGTAGAATCTTCAAATAAAAGTTTAATGAGAATTATTAAAAAGATTTTGAATGAAAACAAGAAAGCTTGGCATTCTCATTTGAAGTATGCTCTTTGGGAAAACAAAATCAACACAAAAAGATCAACATGTACTTCTCCTTATCAGTTAGTTTATGGTATGGGTGAAATTCTACCTATTAATCTTGATTTTCTTGTCATGAAATTATTTCAGGAAGTTAGAGGAGCAAAATGATCTAACAAGGAGAAACAACCAAATTATTGAAGTTCAAAATAATAGAGAGCAAGTCAATGAAAATCTTTAGGAGTATCAGGATAAAATGACAATTATTTTTTATAGAAGAGAAAAAGAAAGAAATTGTGTTCCTGGTGATCTTGTATTAAGATGGGACAATAGAAGGGAAGAACCTGGAGAATATGGAAATTTTGATAGCTTATGGTTTAAGACCATATAAAGTTGCAGTTGTCAAAGGAAGAAATTTTTTTTTCTTCAAAATCTTGATGGTGACATATCAAAATTTCTTGTTAATGGGGGATATTTAAAGCACTTTATTTATTAGTTAATTTTTATTTTATTTGTCCATTGTAGATATCAGATTGGATTGGATGGGAAATTTTGTTTTATTTTTTAAAGCCTTGTTGGATTAAGAACTCATTTTTTGAATTACAACCCAATTATGGCTAATTGAGTGTTATTTCTTTTCCTAGGTAATAAATTTCTTCAAACTAATAGTAATTTATAGTTGAAGAATTTAATTTTGTGTTGTTTTGTGATCAATTAGAAGTTTGCTTTGATATTTTTTCAGAATTAGTTTCAGTTTGTTTGTTTTGAATAAATGATGTTAAACCTTTCTATCTCACTTAGATCTTTATAGAAAGGATAGATCTAGTCAATAGAATTTAAAACTTAAACATGTTCTTTTTACAAGATTGGTGAAAAATTTTATTCATTTCTTTATTTTGATCAAAAAAGTATGTTTAGGATAATCTTTTGAAAATTAAGCTTTGATATTAAAGTATAGTTGATGAGTTTTCTCAAGGTTAAAATTTAATTACAAATTAAAACATACAATTTTACCTATAGGACAAGGTATAGTTAGAATTGAGGGAAAATTAATATCAGAGTATTCTTGAACATGTAGATAGTGCTACTTTACCTTATAACAAAAACAGATATCATACCTTGTGTTATTTAACACATTGATTTCCCCCACTTCAAAGTAATTGAGTAAAATTTAAAGACATGTGATGAAAGGAAATTCAGTAATGATTACCCCCATCTTGTTCAAAAATAGATGATGAAAGGAAATTCAAAAATGATTTCTCTCGTCTTGATAAATGAAATTATAAAAATGAAGTGGTGAAATGAAATGAAATTTGGGTTATGCAGATAACTTAAACAGGTTTATGGACGCCTGCTGGTAGTGAAGAAATACTTGTGATATTTGTAAAGGTTGTTTATACATACCTTTATTATTACTCTGTTATTAATTTTTTTCAATGATTTATGTATCTTGATCTGATTGGGTTTATCTAAAATAAATTTAAATATAATTTCAAAGCCTTGAGTTAAGACAAAATTAGTTACTTTAGATTATTAAGACAAAATTAGTTACTTTAGCCTTGAGCTAAATTACTTTAGATAGTTCTCGAGAAAATTTTAATACGTAAATTATTTATTAGCCTTTCTTGAAATATTTAATCAAGCATATATGTATTTTTCATTGACAACTTTATCACTTCTTATATAAGATTTATAATTAAAGAAATGATTTAGTTTTATGTGTTTCTTTGAATAAATGTTTTAGATGATAATGAATTCATTTCCCAATAATAAAGGCACTTGGTATGCATGGTCTTTAGTGCCTCACAAGGAGACACTATCACGAGATGGAGCCTAATGTTGTAACATAGGTTAAAACAATTTAAAAAAATTCAAAATTTATATTAGAATATGCATTTTGAGTCTTATATTAGCTTGTTTCTTATTTTTTCTTGCTTAGTATAGATTTTGACTTAAATTTAAATTTTTAAATTAGTTTTCACTTTTACTTTGTGTTAGTTTAGTTTTTATATTAGATTTTAATTTTTTTTTTGCATATTTAGTTTAATTTTGTACTAATGTTAGTTATAAGATTAGCCTAATTTTAATTAGATTTACAATTAAGTTAGTGTGATTTATTAATTTTAAATTTATTTTTTTCTTAGATTTTAATTTGTTAGATTAGATCTTATATAGCTACAATAGATAAAATATTTTCAATGTACATTATATTATATATATAGTTACAATAGATAAAATATTTTCAATGTACATTATATTATATTATATATATATATATATTAGTTTTGGATTTATTATTATAATAATTATGTATTTCTATTAAGTTTTAATTAAATATATTTATTTAAACTTTATAGTAGATAGTGTTTTAAAATAACAAAATTTTATGTTTTCGCAGAGACATTTCAATTAATGTGGAGCATAGATCTAAAAATCCAGAATAATCAACGACCCACAATGGATTGCACCCCACCCCCTCGAATATTCAACAATTAATAAAGCCAACCACCTCAACACCAGCACGTACCAATAGAAGGCCACCACGTATCTATGTAACCAACATATGACATCAACAATGACATCATGTTGGATCACTAAACTGTAGACCTCGAGGAATTATAGTGTCGGTAAATGCTAAAGTCTTGATGTCCCGATGCCAAGGTACGTTAGATTTGACACAATCAAGCCAACTCATCTCCAATTGTATCGAATTAGTGAATTCCACGTGTACACCTGGAGACCTCCAAAGACACAGGCCAACACCCTGAAACTGGGTGACATCTGTCATGTCCTTTTTCCACCTCAGTTCCACTGTGGACCAATACAAAGAAACCACGTGTCTAGATGATGTCAGCATAACATATTTGTGTCCTTTTGTGGAGATCCAACAATGAAAATCAGACTCGGATTAACGGTTCTCATTATCACGAGCTACGAACCGATAGAGTTTTGAGGTTGGGAAGTGCTTTACCTCCCGACATCATGATGCCATGATGCATCAATATTAATATGTAATTTTTCAGCACAACATATGTTAGCACCAATGAGTGCCTACCATGTGTACACATGGAATTTTCCACATACAAGGGGCATACATCAGGTTTTGGTTACATAGGGTATATATTTTTGCCACGCCAATGACAACAGTGACCAATGAGAGGTTAACACCTGTTCATGGGACCAGATTGACGTCAGCAGTACCATGTCATGTTGGATCATGGGGCATCGGGATAATTATCATTTGTTTATGTGCGTCGAGGTAAGGACGATCTGGTAAAGCATGGGCCCACTTCTAAAAGTTTACACTCCACACAAGATTCTAGAGCATATTCATTTAACTTCAAACTAATTATAAAATTGATTGCTTTATATAGCCTTGTAAAATGAATCCCCCAGTGAATGTGGGATTAATTAGATCATAGATCAATAGTCACGATGGGATATCGGGTTTGATCCAATGGTTGTTGTGTCACGATAATTGTGGGTTTTAATTTGGGGCATCCAGTCAACAAAATGGCGAGGTTTATCTTCAACAGTTGAAGAAATATAGAGATCCTCTGATCTAATCAATCCATTTTTAGAATTCAAAGATCTTATAATATTTGAAAATCCAAAAAATAGGATCGAATAACAATCTTTGTTATGATCCCTCTATATAAATATCAATTCAAAATGACTATAAAAGGAAGGACTTTTGGTTCGTGAAGAATAAATCTTTTAATAAAGACTATCATTCAAAGAAGAGAATGAGATTCCTATATTTCATCTCTTGAGTTTGTGTTTTCCCTGTTTCATGTTATTTTTTTTCATCAATCATTCTCTTCCATTAATACATGTGTTGTAAGTGTTGTAATTTGTTACAACATCCATTGCAACAACCATTCAAAGTAATCAATGTAAGTACATACTTCCTTTGTTTTACTGTAAGTGAAATATGACCCTTATTTTGGTTTAATTGCCTTTATTATTTAAATGAATTCTCTTTTTAGGTTATCAAGCAGTTTCGTAACAAAGATAAGATTAATAGTTATCCCTTCTATTGAAAAAGAAGTAATATTTGTCTTTACTAGATACATTGCTTCTAGTTTCAATTTTTCTTATCTAAATTATGTTTTTCATGATATTAAATTTGAAGTAACTTAATGAATGAAATCAAGCCTCTTTTATTTCTAGTAATCAATTATTAAAATCTCATATTAAAATTTTGGGAAAAAACTTTTATAAACAATTTTATAAATTGTATCGAGATGCCTTAACATTGTTCCTTATCCTAGAACAATCTCAGGAACAACAGAGTCGCAAGGTGAATGATATGCAACCAACATTCGATAATTGATTATTGTTCACCATCAAGAATCAGATCTATTCGTTGTCATATGCCTGGCGAAAGAGAATTCATATCGCATCATGAATTGATTATATAGTTGGGAATGGGTGGTTCAAAGTTTAGAAAAGAATACATGGTAAAACTGGAATACTAGCATATTAGTGATCAAACCATTGGGCATGGATTCATTGTTAACATCATGTGGATCAAAGGCAATTGAGTTGAATATCAGATAAGATCATTTGGCATTGTGGAAGGTTAAAGAATAAGAAAACAAACATGAATTTCAACGAGATCTATGCTACATCATATTGCACATTCATGAGATGGAATATCCACTAAACATAAATACTTTCTTAACAATGAATAATAATACTTAAATAGATCACACAAATGATAGGAAAATGCAATCAGGGTTCACTACATAAGAATATATCATTCATGGATAGTTATTGATGCTCAATGACTATAATTTATTCAAGAAGCAAGATAAAGTGAAATGATAAACAAAGGGTGTACAAACAGATAATAAATCTCTCAAGAATATCTTGATAACAAGAAATAACAAAGACATCTATGCTTGGGCTTACAATAATGCACACATAGTCCTATCAGGACTCTCCTCTCACTCCACTAGAATTGACCCCCAGCCCTTCACCTCCATCTATCTCTTCTACTTTTATAATTTTCAAATGTTGTTTCAATTTCCTAGAAATATGGATCTGAATGCTAATTTGTTGCACGAGAATATTGGATTTGCTTTGATCAAATATGAAACTGATCTTTGAAGATAACAAAGTTTGAAGAAGACTCCATACTTCTTTGCATAGCTGGCACAAATGATCATAGAGGAACATAGATCTGATATTCAGGTCAAATTGATGAGGTGTATGCTCCGTTAACTGAGCATATTTTTAGGAAACCAAATTTAGTGAAATATGGAAAAAATGGTTTCAAAGATCCACACGTAGCTCCTAAATCGTTGCCTATTTCGAGAAACTACCCACGTTTCACCTAATTGGGCCCATTTTGGAAAAAATCTTGTGTTTTATATTTTTAAAACTCATCTTCGTTTGGTCAAAAAATGTGCTAGAAGTTGACCACTAAAACAATCACGTACACACATTTCGATAGCGTTTCTAGAATTTTTTGCATTGAAGGTGCTACCGAAAGTCCCAACATCCTGTAGCGTTGTTCTATAGGTAACATCTAATTTTGAAATGTATTGTTAGTAGTTCCTGGAGTTTCAAAATGGCACAATTTTCTACAGGAACATTTCTTTTCCCAAAAACTTGCAACACTTCATATCTCCTTTATGCCTTGGCCACTAGAATCTGAAACTTTCTCTGTCGAACCTAGTGTATTGCTTTTGCAAGAAGCTTGACCTTTTCAATTATCTATCATCGGGACTTTAAAACTCTAATAGCGCACTTGTAAAACAAAATCATGGTTTTTCTATTGGAACAAGAAACTTCCGGTAGTGATCGGATTTTGCCTATAATTCAATTTTGTAACCTACAAGGAGAATTGCTAGACAAATGTACCTCTTGATGTAACTGTGAAACCATGTAAAACATATTTACTAGCAACTTATTTAACCAAACACAATTGAAGCAACGAAAAAATAACACGATCAATAAATAGACCATGCATGAATTTGACAAGGTTTGCAGGATGGGACTAGAAGGAAGCTTATCAAAATTGCATAGGCTTAGGGAAATGGAACAATTTTGGATAACAGTTTTAGTTGCTAACACGGGTGAATTTAGAAGTACTCTATGTATGAATATCTTATATTGTTTCCTATACAGGTCTTACGGAGTTGGTTCTCAACTGAGGAGATTGGTATCTCTAGTATGTTAGTGCCTACACAATATCTTTATGAGTTGGTTCTCATATGAGGAGAACAGTGTCTCTCATAGGTTGGTTCCGACACAATATATTTTTTATTTGGTGTTCAACTAAAGATATTAGTGTCTCCAATGGGTAGGTGACTACACAATATATTGTTGATTTGGTGCTTATATGAAGAGATTTGTGTCTCTAGTAGGTTGGTGCCTACAATGTTTGTAACAATAGGTTGTTTCCTACAAACATTTATAAAGATAATTTTTTGTGGTTTTCTCCCACAAGAGTTTCTAAATTAAACTTTGTATATTTTGATTTGAGTTTGCGTGCATTTACCATTTTAAAGTTAATGTATGATCGATGAATTCTCATTTAAAGTAAAAATTATCTTATATTGATTAACCCCCCATCTCAATATAAGCATAAGTTCAATAATTGGTATTAGAGCAGGTTCCTTTGGAAACATTCTAACCATTAGAAGAAAAATATCTAGTGAACACATGGCTAGTCAAGAAGAATTCCTCTTCATGGCCATGGATATAAATTCTAATGATACAGAAAATTAATAAAATAATAAAGAAAAAATAGATTAAGAAAAAGAAGACATTGATGGGGAAGTGAATCTTGAAGCAGAACTCATTAGTGCCTTGTGTCGGAATACTGAGAGGGGGGGTGAATTGGTATGAGCACAATTAGTACTTTTAATATCAATATAAAACCTCCAATAATATTCAATAGTTTATCATTATCATTCAATATATCATCAGCACCATAATTCAATGCATAAACATCACATAAACACAGTACACTAGAATTTTACATGGAAACAGAATGCGGGAAAAAACCACACAATGTTTTTTATTATTTATCAAAGAGTATATTAATTGCAAGCACCAACTTCCTATTTCTCCATCTACAACTAGAAGGAGGATCCAACCCTCTATTTATAGGATTCAACCTGAAGGAAGCTCCAACTCCCTAACTTTCCGACTCCAATGGGAAGGAGGCTACAACCCCCTTTCCTTTTCCTATCCAACCGCCCTGAAAAATAAATGTAGAACAATATGTCACTACCTCTCTCGTTGTAATTGATAGCCTATTATTTTTGTTGTTCCTGATATTGTTTTTGTTGCTACTGATTTCGATATCTCATCAAGAATACAACCACATATGCCCCATACCAAGATCCACAAGAGAGTTCTCCAAATCAAATGCTTATGAATCACTAAGAAATATGTGTTCCTGATTTCTTCATAATACAAACCCTAACATACACAGGAAGACACACCTTCAACTTGTAGTTGACCTGAGCTTTACATCTCTGATCTTCAACATTTGTTCTTCACGGGTTCATGACCCATACAATTCATTTTCATGAATGTCCATGCTTTCCCTATTGAAGCTCGTGAATGTACACACTTTTCCTCCTGAAACTAACGGATTTGCACAAAGGACCTAGATCTGTAACTCTTTCTTTGTACACTTGGCTCCTGCAAAATTCTTCCTTCATTGGACTTCATTGACCTCCTCTCACTGCCTCAGATCTTCCAATCCGTATTCACCAAATTTATTTTCCAATTGACTCTTCTCTATGTTTTAATGAGGATCTCATGATGACATGCAACTCACATGCAACTTGTTAAAATTTGTTTAGAGTTACTTTAACATGAAACGTGTTAACTTATGTTTATAGATACTTTACCTTGACATTCAACTTGTTAACTTCTTGTTCAAGGGTTGACATCAATGACAACCAATATTTCAACAAATCAATGAAAACCAATCTTTCAACAATTAATATTTCAACAATATCCCCCTTCGAAATTGATGGAAACATTTAAACACAACAATGGAAACACACATGCCCATGCTAGCTCCGCTTGTCTTCATGCCTCTTCTCTTCATTTACATGCCTCTATTTTTTTCTCCCCCTTTGACATCAATGGAAAAGGGTGACTTCTCCTTGGGGATTCTCCCCCTGTCTATAAGCCTATGATCTATGCTAATGTTTCTCTTCATGGTGATTCCTCATGTAAATATCTAATAAAAAGCATTCAATTATTTCATGGTTATTGTTTCTCTCCCCCTATATTATTATGCCAACTACCATGTATATCACTGTGGGGATGAAACTACTCCTAGTTTCTATCAAAAATACTCAAAAGTCTCCCTCAAAAGAGGTATGGTGAAGATATCTGCAATCTGTTATTTTGTCCCAACATACTCTACCTTGATGTTCTTCTCTCTAACTTATTCCCGTGGAAAGTGAAACTTGATCGGAATGTGTTTCATCTTGGAATGCATCACTATATTCTTAGAGATACTTATAGCACGGGTATTGTCATAGAATATCAGAATAGGCTCATTATATTCCACCTGTATGTCTTGCAAAGTTTGTTTCATCCAGAGAACCTGTGTACACCATGTTGCTTCTACAATATACTATGATTTTGTTGTGGACAATGATACTGAAGATTGTTTCTTGCTCAACCAGGATACCCTAAAATCACCCAAGTAGAAGGTTGTTCCACTTGTACTTATTCTATCATCAACACTTCCTACCCAATCCACATATGTGTATGAAACTAGAGATATATTATTCCCTTTTGGATACCATAATACATAATCTTATGTTGCTTTGAGATATCTGAATATTCTCTTTACTGCCATAACATGTGTTTCCTTTGGTGCTGCTTGAAATATTTCCACCTGTCCAACTGCTTGAATCACATCTAGTCTTGATGTTGTCACATAGAGTAAAGTGCCATCGATCTGTATATTCTTCGATCTACATCCTTGTATTTATCATCTTTGCTCAATTTTCAACTAGTCTGCATGGGAGTACTTAAGGGCTTGCAATATACCATTCCAAACTTCTTTATCATTTCTTTTATATACTTGGCCTGGGAGATGAAAATACCTTTATCTTGTTGACATATGCGGAGTCCCAAAAAAGAAATAAAAATCACCAAGTAATGACATTTCGAATTCATTCAACATGTCTTTAGCAAAATTTTTATTTGTTCTCTCATCATCACTTCCAAAAATAATGTCATCAACATAAACTTCAATTATCAATATACTATCTTGATTTACCTTTATGTAGATATTTTTGTCTTCATTTCCTTTCCTGAACCCTTGTTGTTGTATATACTTGTCCAATCTTGACTACCATGCTTTGGGGGCTTGTTTGAGTCCATACAATTCCTTCTTCAATTTGCAAACATAATCTTCCTTTTCTGATAGTATAAATCCTTCTGGTTGTTCGATGTAGAATTCTTCTTCTAGTTATCTGTTTAGGAAGGATGATTTTACATCCATATGATATACTTTGATTTTGTTATAACATGCATAAGCCAAGATCGGTCTAACTGCTTCCATTCGGGAAAATGGGGAAAAAATTTCTTCAAACTCTATTCCTTCAACCTGAGCATATCCCTTCCATACTAACCTTGCTTTATTCATGGTTACATGTCCATCCTCATTCAACTTGTTTATTAATACCCATTTTTTGTCAACCACATTCTTATTCTTATACCTTGGAACAAGTTCCCATGTTTCATTCTTCTCTATCTAATCCAGTTCTTCTTCCATAGCTTTGATCCAGTGTTCATCGGTGTTAGCTTCTTCAAAATTGTTGGTCTCAACTATGGAGAAAAGTGTTAGATTTGTTTGTTCTGGTGAGCGTGATTTTCTTCGGGTTTCAACTCCTGCATATTTTTTCCCAATGATTTGTTCTAGTGGATGATTTTTTTGCACTAGTCAACTAGGAGTTTTCGGAGATATCTGAAGATTTTGCTAGTAATATTCCTCTTGTTTTTCCTCCAACTACTCTTCTTCTTCTTTCGCTTCTCCTTTTTCTACTTCTTGTTTCAAATCCTCTTCTCCTTTTTTCTCTATTGAGTCTGTTCTTTCATATTTTGGATTTCATACACTTGTCTCATCAATATATACATTGATTCTTTCCACTATTTTGTTGAGTCTCATACTGAAAAATTTGTATGCATTTCTCTTTCTTGAGTACTCGAAAAATATGCCTTTGTCAACTCAAGAGTCAAATTTTCCAATCATGTTGTCTTCTCTTTTTATATAGCACCTGCTTCTAAATACTCTAAAATGATTCACATTTTTCAGTCTTCCTTTCCATAGCTCGTAGAGAGTATTATCACTATTACTTCTGAGAATTCCTTTATTCAGGATATGAAATATTGTATGTACTTCCTGTGCCCAAAACATGTCACCCAACTTGGAATATTTCAACATGGTTCTGACCATTTCTTGTACTGTTTTTTTCTTTCTTTCAATGACTATGTTTTTTTTTAGGTGTCCCGACTACTAAAAATTGCCTTTTTATTCCATGTTCGCCACAAAATCCATGAATTATTTTCATGCAAAATCTCCACCGTTATCTGATCTCAAAAATTTGATTTCCAAGTCTGTCTTTGTTTCAAATATCTCTTTGTATATCTTGAAGTGTTTGAATTCCTCTAACTTCTTCTTGAGAAAGAAAAATGTAGTCATTAATTAGTATAATGAAGTAATGTTCACCATTTAATCTCTTTGTTCTTGTTGGTACACATATATTGGTATGTACAATCTCCAATGGTTTTTTCATTGAGTACTCATTTGATTTGAACTTGGTCTTGGTCTTTTTTTCCTATAGACAATGCTTACATAGATTATTTGTTGGCTTTGAAATTTCAGTCATTTCTTTTATTGCTTCCTTTCTGCTAATTTTGACAATATTTTCAAAGTTCATGTGACCCATTCTTTTGTGATAGATCCAACCTTCATTTTCCTTTCCTAAGAAACAACTTTCTTTTCCAAATTCATTCAAAACATATATGTTGTTTGAAGTCCTTATCATTTTCGCCACTAACTTGTTTGATCCTTCTTTCCTAATTTCGCATTTCTCTAAGTCAGACTAAAGTGTGTGTCCTTGATCACACATTTGACTTACACTCAACATATTGTGTTTCATATCTTCGAACAATAGAACATTTTCTGCGATGGCATATTTTCTTCCAAGATTGACTGTGCCTCTACATTTAATTTTAGTTGAATGATTATTTCCAAATGAAAAGAATCCATCTCTTTATTTCTTCATAGTTAGAAACCTATTCATGTCACCTGCCATATGCTTTGAAAAACCATTGTCAACATACCAATAAATTTTTCTGTGTTGGGCTTGTACAGCAAGCGAGCATTGATTTTTATTTCTTTTCCCTATCTCTTATGGTTCTGATATATGATGGTTAATGTTCTTCTTTGGTTCCCTAGGTGGAATAGTCAATCTACAATTTTTCGCTATGTGTCCAAAATTGTTGCATTTGTAGAATTCTACTTCATTTCTCAATGAGACAAAATAGTTTTGGTTGTTGTTGTGTGTTTCATAAGATTTTTTGGGATAACTATTATTTATTTTCCCTGCATAGTTGCTTCGGTTCTTAGCACATGCTCTGTAGTTTGCAAATTTATGTCCAAAATTAGCACAATTAAAACAATGACCATAAAAGAACCTTTCATACTTGGAAGTATATGATCTTCTTTGTGATGCACTCCTTATGAATTTTTCTTCTTGAGTCTTCTTTATTTCTGGAATGTTCTTCTTTGGGGGCTTGCATTCTTCCTTCTTGACAGAATCTCTGACAATCTCTCCATAGCGTCATTGTCTTGCTTCATGTTATGTTTTCTTGGAGCTCAATCCTTTCTCATTTCATATTTGATTGTATCCTAGTTTGAATCTATCATTTGATGGTATTTGACTGCTGATGATTTGATCCAATATTTTGGTGCTCTTCTATTGTATATCTTTCTTTTGAAGATCTTTCTTTAAAGAGACTATTTATGCTTCCAAGCTTCCAATTATTTTCTACTTTTCTTCTAATTGAATTCCAAGTACTTCCTCAATTATTTTGTCTTCTTCAATTTGAATTTTTAGACTCGTGATCATCTACTTGATTTCTTCAGAGTTGGAATTATGAGATCCCTCTTTCATTTTTAACTCTTTGTAACACCTTGTTTCCTCCAGATTGTAAATATAACTGAACTGGCCAAGGACTATGGCAAACTCATAAGTATGAATATGTGATGTAAATGGACCTGCAGGAAGAGGTCAATGAATGTGAATAATATCTTGAATTTATTGCAGGACTGTTGAGAGGGGATATGCAAAAAAGAGACCACGATGGCGGTGGAAGGCACCTGAAAAGGTGGCGTTAAATTCCACCGAGAATTAAATACCATATTTGGACTCCACTGGCCCGGAGAACCAAAAGCGGCTCGTTGGCCCTTAAATTCAATGCATCGCAGGCTGGTAGGCGGATGGCTTGATGAGGGATGGGATGGTAAACCACCCATTCGTAGAGCCGTCAGGCCTGATCGGTGTGAGGGTAATCGTGCCACATGCAAACTCGCGAGAGTATAAGGCGTATGGCAGAGACGATTGAAAGGGCAGATGCGAGTGGAAATCTGGGAGTTTTTATGCAGAGTGAGTGATAGAAGAGAGGAGGGATTGCAACCTTCGCTCCTGGTCACTGGCAGATAGAGAGACGCAGTCTCGGAGCATTGTGGTCTCATCTTGGGGGTGGCTAGTGGTAAATCCTTTGGGAGTCGCTGAACCTATGGTTGGGTGGAAACGAGCACCCCTCTCAGTAGTTACACCCGCTTCTGGTGTTATTTCTAATAAGTATTTTATGTATTGCATCTTGAAATTCATACACTGATATAAACATACATATATATACTCACAGCACTGTGAGATTGTGAATGATTTTAGTGTAAGAATGTCTATGAATGTTTTGATAACAAATAATGGACATACGCTTGTAATAGAAGAAGCCATGCACGACTTACGTCGATAAAAATGAATCTAATCATGCCCAGGTTGAACTAAGTCCGGTATTCAGACCGTTCTCGGGAATTTGTTTCCCTTATCTGTATCCTGGAATGTCCCGGAAATGACCTCTTCACGGAGACACCCTCTTTAGAAAGGTTTACCAAGAACCTGGAAAAAGGACTTGAATGTGCAGGTCTTGAAAACCCTGCACGAAGAGGAATGACCCTCTTAAAATCCCAAAGTAGCAGTGTAAGGATAAGTAGTGATCAACGGATGAGATCCTGTCGGGGGATCTATGGTCGTTCACTACCGTTAAACCGAAGGAATGAACGAGGGAATTAATTTCCTTAACCCTTTTTCCTCTATCTTCATGAATAGCGAGGATATCTGAGTCGTAGACCCCCAGGCTCCACGAGAATATCTGGACCATTGGTTTTTCCACATCCAAAGGGCAGTAGAAAAGGGTGTGGCATCGGGACCGATCTGAACCGTCAAATCTTAGCTAGGAAACCCGACAGTCGTTAGATCCAGGGGGAGGTAGATGAGGGTTAAGCCTCGTGAAGAAGTCCAAAAGTTGGATGCTTTAAGTCGCGAGTGGCAAAGCCATGAGAGGATCTGAGCCATCCATCTGAGGAGGACAGGTGGCAGAGATCCAGGGATCTCGTGAGCTCGGAGGCTCACGGGGTAGAAGTCCAAAAGTTGAATGCTTTAAGTCACGAGTGGCGAAGCCACGAGAGGATCTGAGTCATCCATCTGAGGAGGACAGGTGGCAGAGATCCAGGGATCTCGTGAGTTCGGAGGCTCGCGGGGTAGAACTCCAAAAGTTGGATGCTTTAAGTCACGAGTGGTGAAGCCACAAGAGGATCTGATCCGCCCATATGACGAGGACAGGTGGCAGAGATCGAGAGATCTCATGGACTCGAAAGTTCGCAGGGTGAGAGCCCAAACATTGGTTACTCCAAGTCGCAAAGACGCGAGGAGAGAGGAAGGAAGGAGAGTCATTGGATCTGGGTCATAGGAGGATCGTTGGATCGGGAACCCTATCGCCTATCATGCACTCGGGGGTTCGAAGGTTAAGTGGAGCCACTTTCGACCTCAGAGGTCGCAAAGTGCCAAGTGCCGAGGTTCATGTGGACGCGTGGCAGAGCCATAAGGTGGGACCCACGTGGTTGACAGGTGGACACGCGTTGCCTGGAGATAGGAGTCGACACTCCGTTGAATTCTCACATCTCGAGGGTTCGCGGAATAAGAGGGTGAAAGTTCGATGGTTCAACCGATGAGGTTGCGAGGTTGTGAGTAGAGAAGAACCGCTAAGGGAGGAGTCAACTCAGCGTTGACCTACCGTGTCTCAGGAGATCGCAACAGGAGAGCACGAGAGTTCGACCCACAAACTCACGAAGGTGCGAGTTGCGAGAGGTGCTTACGTTTAAGCCTAGCCTACGGTTCCAGGTGGGGAGGGCACTAACTAAGAAAGGAGCTATACCTGTATCGCCATTCTACCTTCAATATTGGACTCAATTGTATCGCTGAGTCGTGAACCACAAAAAGGCGCCTGGTTTGTTTGGCCTGTGGTCCTAACCCACAATCACAGGGAGGTGAACAGGGAAGAACTAGACTGCACTAGACCCCGTAGGACTTCGGGGATTCTTCTCCTTGAGGAAGAAAAAAAAAATTTGATTATAGGCAGTGGGTGTGTTACAAAGTGGTATCAGAGCATGGTTACAACACTCGACCTGATTGGGCTCATGCACGAGTCGCGCATAAACTCTGTTCGAAGCACTCCTATGAGGAGTAACCCCTTGACTTAACTATCTTGTTCAGGATTAAAAAATTAGAATATGAAAACCCGACTATGTATTCATGTGAAAGAGTTATGAAATTATGCACAAATTATAAAATGAATTTAACTCTTGACTAATAACCAGCGTTTGTCTTTTCACTCAAGCGGACGATCAACCACGGGAATCTACAGACGTAGAGTATGGTGACTCACCAAGAAGTGGGAGAAGGCTCCCACAACAGAGACAAAGAGTCTGATGAAAGAAGAGCAATAGGAACCCGTCTAGACCTAGCCGAGACTGTGAGGAGTCTCATGGTTGATTTGCAAAGCTGCAAGGCCGATAATGAAAGGATGATGAGAGAACAAGAAAAGCAAACCGAAATTAATGCAGTTCTACTGCATAGCTTATCCGACCTACAGTGAAAAATGCAGCATGAACCTGAGATGCAGAATCATGGTCATGTCAGTGGTCACACTGAGAGAAGCACATCCAGAACAGTCCACCCTAGAGGTAAAGGACCAGTGCCAGACGATTCCACTGAGAAGGAAGCTGGTGATTCAGAAGGCTCTTCCAACAGCAAGACCAGTTCCTATTCTCAAAAGAAATAGAAGAAGCAAAAGACTTCTAAGGGTCACAAATTTGAGGAATTCAGGAAGGCCAAACCTCCCTCCTTCGATGGCGAGATAAAGAAGGGAGAGGAAGTTGAGGCTTGGCTACTTGGACTGAAGAAATATTTCAGAGTCCATGATTTCTCAGAGAACTTGAAGGCCCGAGTGGCCACTTTCAATCTAAATGGAAAGGATTCCATCTGGTGGGAAGACCTTAAGAATATGAAAGGGGTCTGCGAGGAGGACCTGTCTTGGAAACGGTTCGAGAAATACTTCCGGAAGAAGTATTTGTCGGAAAGGTATTTCGACAAGAAGGCTAAAGAGTTTTATGAACTCAAATTGGGACAACTTACTATGGAGGAGTATGTCAACAAATTCCTTGACTTACTGAGATATGTACCCTACATCAAAGCAGAGAAGGCGAAGGGCCAACGCTTCATCAGTGGGCTACCCAAAGAATACCAGAACCAAATCGAATTTGACGATCCAAAGACCCTAGAACACACTATACGAAAGGCAACATATTGTCACGAACAATATGGACATCGGGCAGAGTCTCATGGATACTGGAAACAAAAGAATGGTTCAAATTTTCAGAATAAAGGGAGAAAATCCTTGGGATTTAAAAACTACAAGAAGAACCACATAATGAACTTTCCAACCCGGAGTGTACTCCAACAGAACTTTCCCTCGGCGGACGGAAATAAAACTTCTGGACCTATACCAGTAAAGACTCATAACCCAAAGAGAAAACCTTTGGAATGTTGGGATTGCAGAGGAGATCATCTCTGGAGAGACTGTCCACTCCGACAACAGAATAG
>ML871177.1:0-11322 GCA_009831015.1 Picea engelmannii | reverse complement strand
CACCTACTCCATTGGAGTTTTCATAGGATCTCAATTGGGTTTCTTCATATACATATTATGGAGACTTTGTCCATGTTTCCCCTTTTTCTGGGTTCTGGGCTGCTAGTTACAACCTACTGAAGTTCTAGGTCAATTCTTGTTTCTGGTATGGAATGCTACAAGTGCCTTCTTTGCCATATTAAAAAATTTAACATTCCCAAAAATTTAATTCAGCTATGGGACTTTATTATATAGTTCAATAGGTTTCCATTGACTACTCCTACACCTCAATATGATTCCAGAGCATAAATTTATGGCTCTTTTAAGTTAGATGGGTCTTAAAATTTATCCTCCATTGTTCGTGATGTAACTTTCTCATAAAATCTTTGTTTGACGAACGGTTTACACCATTAGAAATTTCTCTCTGGGATCTTTTATTTGAGCTGCAAAGACATAGTGTGCCTTGGAACACTCTGTTCTCGTGGTTTTTTAGTAGGTAAAAACCTTGTTAAGGCCCTAAAAAACGTGCTGCAAAAAGATGACGTTCAAACAATATAAAATGTCGCATAAATTTGTTGGTTTTTCGTTGTTGTTCATCATCCAAATGATTTTGTGCGCACAAATTTCAACTTGTACACCCATATTAGTATGTGCAGCAACACCATAAGGTAAATTTTGCTCTACGCACCTTTAACCACTATGCATCACTTCTCTGTCGGGCCAATCACTGGCGTGCACTACTTTTGTGTCGTGTACCAATATCCACCACGCATAGTTTTGGTTCTTGCACTATTACCTGTTGCACGCAATTTTTGTATCGCACGTTGATATTCCGCGTGCAGTTTACTCTATGCATTGCACCATGCCAAAGTTTAGTACAGACCTACCAAGCACTAATTCTTTGCACACACCATTAATTAAACTGTCGCACGACCACATATACTCATATTGTGCACGCAACAACCAAACCCCTCTACGCTCTGCCAATACTGCTCACACCTCGCGCACCACTATTATATGTGTGCACACTTCGTGCACTTTACTATGCATATTCACACCACGCAATGCTAAATTTAGCGTGCGGACCCGCACACCAACATTTTTCTGCGCGGTGCCAAAATTTTGTTCGCGCACCCACACACAAACTTTTTTTCGCGCGGTGCAAAAATTTAGTGTGCGCACCCACACACCAACATTTTTCTGCGTGGTGCCAAAATTTAGTGCGCGCCCCCCGCACCCCAACATTTTTCCACACGATGCAAAAATTTAGTGTTCGCACCCGCACACCAACATTTTTCGTACGGTGGCAAAATTTTGTGTGCACACCTGCACACCAACATTTTTTCGTGCGGTGCCAAAAATTTTTACGTGCACCTGCACACCAAATTTTTTTTCCCGCGCGGCACCAAATTTTTTACATATCACATTTTTTTTCTGTGCATCATGCATTTTTAGTGCCCCTAGTTGCGCACATTCATTTTTATGCGCATCAATTCCTCGTGAGTTTCGCTACAGAAATTGGGGCTTTTGCTTAACTTTTTCTCAATTTCTACATAAACATTCTGCAATTATGAAATTTGTTCAATTTCACCTCGATAACAACAATTCAACCTATGAAAAAACAAATCGTTGTGGGTTGAGATTTATGGGATGAATTTTTCCCAAAATCAAGTCACGAATTGAGAATTTAAATTACAAAACTCGCTCCATCTTTCATGGCTTCACTGTAACTTAAAATACGACCAATTCCAGGTCTGAATTTGTTAGAACATATATTAAATCAATAATATCTCACCACATGGCCGAATTTCTCAATTTTCCCATGAATTTACCAACGGAAATTGGGTCTTTTCCCAATTTCACATCGTTTCTTCTAAACTTTACCATGGATGCTCTGTGACTTGAAATTTGGTCATTTCAAAATCAATCCCCTGTGAAAATTTTCTTCAACTCAACTTGTTCGGCCTATCTAGGATCAGTGTTGAAAACTGAAGCTCTTATACCAAATTTTAACATTCTCGACCACCCACGTCGGCCGATGATACACGAGAGAACACTTTCATTCTCTCTGCGGAACATACTATAACATACCCAACATCCAACTGAGCTATTCCACATAAAAATTTTGAACTGCATGAAATTAAAACATATACACACAGAACTCTTGCAGAACATTATATATAAAATGTAAACATACAAATACATTTCCGTAAATGTATGGATTCATACTAAATAACAATAAACATATACATGCAACATATACAAGCAATACTCATAAATATAAATACATTTATAACCACACATAAGATAAACCCATAAAAATACACACATAAATAATAATGCAGCATGTAAATTTATCACACAGTTGACACTTATTTTGGTAAAAATATTATCGATTGTGTGCAGACCTTCCACAAACCTCCCAACCTTATACCACATTGATCATCATTCTCAGTAGTGGGTCACCCCTGAGCTAGGACTAAACTCCACCCGGGTAAAGATATTCCTAACCAGGCTAATGGTTCATAGACAATAGAAAATAATTTTTCACAGGTGCCAACTCAAACTAACAACATACAGTCCCTCATTCCCCACATGCCCATCCCACCTCAGGAAGTGTGCCCCTTCTCTACTCAACAATCCTTCAGTTGCCCCACTTCCTTTCCGGGCTTCAGCAACAGGCCGAACATGAATTCTCAAATCCCTTTAGCTGTAGTTTAGAAACTTTAGGAAATCAATTCCCCAACAATTCTCTCACCTAGAGATAAATTGCTCATGGGCCTAACAATCCACCTCTTTAGTCCAACTCCCAAGCTATCCAGGTACACAAACAAGTATGACTATGGATACAGGTTCTGGTATAGTGATAGGAAGGTACATAGGATAAATGACTGAGTGAGTGTATGCTCATTGAATGGTTGCATGGATGAGAAATGATGGAAGTAATTATAATGGAAAATGAACTAAGTCCCAACAATATGTATGCATGTCCCCAACTTGACACTTGTCATGTTGGGAGCTACTTTAGCCCACTTGTCCCCAACTTTAGAACTTAGAATAAAATAATTATCCATACTTTATACTTTAATAAATACTAATATAATATTCCTTTTTGGCTTAAGATCCCTGGCTTACACCTTTTCCTTAACTTTTAGCCCCCACCCTTTCCCTAACTAGTGGGGTTTAGTCCCCCATACTCTTTTATTGTGGTCAGTATGCACGCAACGATGTATTTAATATTAATTATGAGACATATACAAAAATAGGCGCACTGACCTTTAACATCTAAGCTCTTTGTCCTAATTCAGAATATAAGCCTCCTAGATTATAATAACTCGCTCACCAGCCTATAAAACATGACATATACACAAAGGCTCCTTGGCCTCAAAATCACACGCACTTAAGTTTGCTACGTGCAGTACCTAGAATGTGCACACTTCATCATTTTACTGTGCAATACATGCGCGCACTATGCCATGAAAGGTGCATACAAAAATGATATCAAGCATCTCACCAGCTTAAGTACATTTTCATTTACATTTACAATTGGGTTTAGCCTAGGGATATTACAGCAGTTGCTATTGCCTCAACCCTATACTCATTTGACAAATTTTTGGCTATCAACATATTGCGCACCATTTCCATGGTGGTTATGTTCTTTCTTTCTGCGACACCATTTTGTTGTGGTGTGTATGGCACGATAAATTTCCTGTAGATGCCATGAAATTTACAAAAGTTCTGAAATTATCTTGAAATGTGGTCTCCTTCTCTGTCCTTTCTTCAGCACTTGATGAAATAACCACTATCCTTCCGCAAGTGATTTAAACTACTAAAAACAACCCAATGCATCAGATTGATTCTTTAAGAAATAAATCCATGTATTTCTTGAGAAATCATCAATGAATGTTATAAAATAAGTATCGCCTCCTATAGATAGAGTTTTCATTGGTCCACAAATGTCTGAATGTACGATTTCTAGTGGAGCTTTTTCTCTGTAAGACTTGCCAACTAGAAATGATTCTTTTTGATGCTTGCCAAATATGCAACCTTCACATATTCTTTCTGGTTTTTCAGTCAATGGTAAGCCTTTTATCGTATCCTTTGTCTATATTAGTTTTATAACTCCAAAGTTCAAATGCCCAAATTTGAAATTCCATAACCAGGAATCTCATGTATTTCATATTGGAATGTTGTCTTTATCTCTGCGCCATTTTCTCCTTTCTTGATACTGTGTGCACTATTTCCTTCATTAGACTTGTGCATACTATCTGTTGTAAATGCAGTGTCTAACTGCACACATTTTCCTTTATCAATAGTTTGCATTGTATTCTTCTTCTTGTTTGGCTTCAATGTCAATGGGAACATCTTGTTACTTGTCATTTGGATTTTTTCAATAAGAAGATTGCTTGGGCCTTTATCCATGATCACCCGGTGATTATCTTCCATGTATATTATGTATCATTTTTTGTAACAATTGTCATGTACTCATCATATTATGCTTCAAACCAGAAACATAATATGCATCAGACATAAAAAAAAATTCTCCTTGTGAGGTTAAAATGTTTATACTGCCTTTCCCTAAGACAATGACTTGGATATCTATTCCAAGTGTAACCTTGGTTTGGACTAACTCATCCAAACTAGAAAACAGTTCTATGTTTCCTATCATGTGGTTACTGCAGCCTGAATCTAAGTATCATCCAAACTAGAAAATAGTTCTATGTTTCCTGTCATGTGGTTACTACAGCCTGAATCTAAGTATCATATGTCACATGGAATTGCTTGAGAAACATTGCATTGAACTGGTAACATTATATTAGGAATTTGTACTGTGCTAGGCACAACTACAACGTGCACCATAAACATAGGGTGAGTTTGGTTATTTGCGCTATGAGACTGATCTTGACTTTGCTTGTTCTGATTGTACTGTCTCTTTATGCACTCATATGTATTGTTTCCATACTTTTTACAGTAATGGCATTGTATCTTTGATTTGTCACTTCTTTGACAACTTGACTGGTTGGTACTTGGGTTTTGACCTCTTGCACCAGTATTTCCAGGATTGCTAGTGCATCCACTTCTATCATAACTTGTTCCTCTACCTCTAGATTTATCTCTCCCCCTTCCTCTTCCACATTTTATAGATGACTGCACAGAAAATTCATTCTCTAATGACATCTTTGATGTATTCAATTTTTGTTCATGAATGATGATATAAGCTTGCAGTTCATATAGGGTGAACTGACTCAAGCCTTTTCTCTCTTCTAGAGTCACAACAAAGGTATCAAACTTAGGAGGAAGACTCATAAGTACCTTCTCAATAACTTTTTTTTCTTCTATGGTTTCACCATGAGGCTTAACGTGATTTATTAGTCCAATGACATGGGTGTAGAATGAATCTACTGTGTCTGAGTCTTTCATTGACATGGTTTCAAAACATATTCTAAGAATCTACAGTTTTTTAGTCTTTACCTTGTCCATACCCTAATAAGAGGTTTGTAATATTTCCCATGCTTCCTTGGCTTGCTTTGATGATTAAAATCTTGGAAGTATGCTCTCATGCATCGCTTGATGTATGTAAAACAATGTCTTCCCGTCCTTCTTTCTTTGATATTTCAAGACATCTTTCTCAGCTTATGTGAGGGAATTTTATTTTTCTTGATCTACTGATTCTACATAGCCATTCTCGACTATTTCCCATACATATTAACCTCGAAACAGAGCCTTCATGGTCAAGGACCACATCTCATAATTCTTGCCTGTAAAAGTGGGAGGTTGCAGGTTTGAGGTAAAAGCCATATTTCACTTTTCAACAGAGTTTATGCTCTGACAAACTTATTTTGATAGAACTTGCTCTAATACCAAATCTTCTGATCAACTACGTTGGGTCGATGGTGCACGTAGTCAACTCTGTGTAACACAATTTGAAATACTGCGCACCAAACAGACTATGTGACAGAGTTCTTAAGACCACTGCGCAGTACACATACTGCTCAGTTTGCTGGGCACTGTGAATACACACACTTAATGAAATGATTTATGAATGTGGAATAACACAGTGCTATGCTTATCATATGAGCTCATAAATAAAACAGAAACTTTCCCAATACACAAAAAATTGATATTAATTAACTTCGGTGATGTGTGCAAATACAAAATACAATGACAGAGATGAGCTTCGACTCCAATGACTTCTTATGTCAACTCTTCATTTGTTGTTGGTTCTCTGTACCTCTCTTCTTCTTCTTTATGCATCAACTCCTTCTCTTCAACATCATAGACTAACTAAGAAACCTGGACTTATATAGACACTGACTAAGACTTCCTACATAAGCTAAGACCAACTCAATATTTAAAGATTGTCATTAACTCGAATGACTCTTCAACCACTTACCAAAGCTCGAGAAGATATAAATTGGCTCCATTTATCACTTCCTCCTTACCGACTGACTTTTGAGTAAATGTGAAACTTTACACTTACATACTGTTTGATTGACATTTCAACTGACTGACAAGTTGACTAACAGATAGATCGATGGAGACGTAAATATCTCACCAACTTGTAATTACAATTTCCAACAATCATAACAAATATATCAATCAACAACTAATATATTCATTTATCAATTATTAATTTGAAATTTAAAATAAATTATTTTAAACACCTTCAAACTTCATACTAACATTACCCCAGTTTTTAACATGTTATATTTCAATTTTAAAATAAGGTACAAGAGAGTTCCCCCCAAACATTACACCATTTTACAATTTAATTTAAAAATAGGGGAAGACGCATATACCCATTCCATATTCTTAAATTTAGAGTATACACTGATTTAAATTTATAATATATAGTCACTTAGTTTTCTCTAGTATATGATTTAAATTTAGAGTATATAGTCACTTAGTTTTCTCTTTGAGTATAATTGATTTAAATTTAGAGTATACACACGGATTTAAATTTAGAGTTTATAGTCACTTAGTTTTTTCTTTCTCTTTAAAAAAGATGTTTGAGGTTTTTTTGTTTAAATGGTTGGAAAGTTCAAGGGTGTTGTCTAAACATTTGATCTTTTGAACTTTTTCATCGGAATCAGTCAAAAAAAATATGGGGGGAAACACCATTTTTTATTATTTAAATTATATTTTTGAATGCATACATGGATTCAACTACCTGAAAAATCCTCAGGACACTCAAATTATACCACTGAACTCTAGAATTCCAAAATTTGTTTACCGGATTTCAGTAAAAATTAAAAACTCCTAAAATCCCAACTCCTTACAAGGTTAGACATACTTAAAAATATAACTCCCTCACAAATGTCCCTATAAACATCTCACCCTTTATTAAATTATAAGTTATCTACTAAATATTGAATTATGGAATGTTTACACTAATTTAAAGCTTATAAGTGTTATATGAGAGCTAAATTAATTTTAAACATCAAGGGCTCATATTCTTAAAGATGTAAGTTTTAATTTATATGTTGTTAAGTATCTAGTTATTTAATTTTCTTTTAATCTTGGGTTTTGCGGAGGTAAACCGGTGTCAGAAAGGCCGCTACCTCGGATATCCCTACGATTTATGTTCTGGGGTTTAAGAGCTATTATTCAATCGTTTCATCCGCATACCTCACCAAATCATTACAACTAGAACAAATAATTTCAAGGACCGAGAAGTATTATTTTCCTTGTGGCATCTGTTGTCGTCGAAAAATGTTACAGATTTAACTTCTCTGTCAGAAAATAATAGTTACATTGGAATTGTCGAATATGCCAACGAATTTTCTAGATTTAGTAGATATGAGCAGATTTAGTGGAGCCTTTTTTGTGGTATTTTGTTCAACCAAATCTTCCAATTTGGTATGAACGCACAAGTTTAGAATTAGTTATGTAACTAATCTAATTCTGTTCATTATTGATGTAAGCACGTAGAGGCATAAATGGGAATAGAGGAAATGGTGTAATCAGAGGTGTGTGAGATGAGTGTGAACCTGTTGTAATCTTCTTGATCTGAATAATAAGACAACCGATACCTATGCTTGGTGGACGTAGCCCAACATTTGGGTGAACCACGTAAATTGTTGTCATTCTTGTGTGCATTCTTATTGATTGTCTTATGTGATATTTGTGTTTCCGCATTAGCAAATACAACAAGTGGTATCAGAGCGGGTTTGAGGAGAAGGAAGTAGAGGGTGTGTCAATATCCAAATTTTCACAGGTCTCTCCTCTAGAAGGTTGTGGCGGCCACTGGTGCACACTTCACACACGAGTAAGATTTCTGAATTTCCGCATCATGGATGCGTCGGAAGGTGCGGATACTTTTTGAAATTTCACACCGTGGATGCGTTGGGCAGTGTGACAGATCCACAGTTAATTTTTTCATTTCCGCATCCCAGCCACACGGGAGGTGCAGCAGCTCCCAAATGTACGCAGACTACTCACTTGGGAGGTGCGGTGGTTTTTTCAAACAAAATTTTTTATGAAGCGTATTTTTTGGAGTGAAGAATATTTGTGTATGGTAATTTTTTTTTTTGAAAAAGGTTTATGTAAGTTTGACTTTTAAACTTTGACGTGAGGTGGAGGAGTTAAAATAATTGTGAATATTTTATTAATTTTATTTTTTTCAAAAGGTGAATTATAAATTTTTCCTTTTTAATAAAAGGAGAGGAAAAAAGAAAGGTTAGTAAAATGATTTTTTATTAAATCTTTTATTAAACCTTGTTAAGATTAAACAATTATTTTTCCACATCATTTTTCAAAGCGCCTTGGTTATTACAAGAATCAGTGTTTTTTTGTATGTTTCCTCTAATGGCAAAGATGCAAAGACGCAGAGTGCTATGTTCGAAATTGAGAAGTTCAATGGCAAGAACAATTTCGAGATCTGGAAGTTTAAGATGCACGATCTTCTCATGCAACAAGGCATGGTGAATGCTCTTTTGGGAAAAGCAAAGCAACCCATGTCCATAACAGATGAAGAATGGGATGAGATGGATGCGAGAACAATGAGTGTCATACACCCGTGTTTGGCCGACGATGTACTCGTCAACATTGTTACAAAGAAGATAGCAGTCGGTTTGTGGTCAAAGCTGGAAATCCTGTACATGACGAAATCCTTGACAAACACGATCTTCCTGAAAAGGAAATTGTACAGTTTGTGTATGAAGGTATGAAAATAGTTGATCATCTAAATCATTTTAATACTCTGTTAGTTTAGTTGACTAGCATGGGAGTGAAATTCGAATCGAAAGATAAGGCAATTACATTATTATGTTCTTTGTCTGCATCATGGGATCACTTTGTTACCTCTATTAGTTTAAGTTCAACATAAAGTATTGAGTTTGATGATATTGTTGGAGCTTTACTGTCTAAGGAAACAAGGAAGAAATCCAATCTAGAAACCTCTACATCTTAGGCGATGGTGATCAGAGGCAAACCTAAAGAAAGAGGACACGGTCAGAGGGATTTCTCTCCGTCAAAGTCGAAGGGCAAAAAGAACAAGCTTAAGTGTTGGTTTTGTGGAAAATCTGGACACTTGAATAAGGACTGTTGGAAGCGACAGCAAGCCTCCAAAGAAGACCCTCCAAAAGAGACGAAGGAAGAAAACACAACTAAAACAGGTTCAATAGCAGGGTCATGTGTGGTTGATGAAGTTTTATCAATTAGTATTGGTTCACGTCATGATCAACAATTTATATTAGATTCTGGTGCTTCAAACCATATGTGTCTTCATAGACATTGGTTTATTACTTACCAGTCAATAGATGATGGAGTAGTTTACATGGGAAGTGATATTTCATCTAAAGTTGTGGGAATTGGTAGCATTCGAATTAAGATGTTTGATGGAACTGTTAAAATACTAACTGATGTAAGACATGTAACTGAGCTTAGGAAGAACCTAATCTCTTTGGGAGTCTTAGACACAAGAGGTTACGAGACTATTGTTCAAGGTGAAGTTATGAAGGTCTATAAAGGAATTCTACTGGTTATGAAAGCAAAGAAGGTTGGTAACCTGCTTCTGTTAGAAGGGAGGACTGAATCAGATCATGTGATAGCGGTATATGAGAACGACAATGATTCTGTTCGACTATGGCATCAATGGTTGGGTAATATGGGAGAACAAGGATTAAAGGTATTAACTGATCGCAAGTTACTTCCTAGTCTAAAGTCTTTAAAGTTAGATTTTTGCAAGCACTGTATTTATGGAAAACATAATAGGCAGAGATTTAAAACCGAAAGACACACCAGTGAAGGAATCCTTGATTATATCCATTATAATGTTTGGGGACCATCCTCTACTATTTCATAGGGAAGATCATCATATTTTGTAACTTTTATAGATGATTTCTCTAGGAAGGTGTGGATCTATATGTTAAAGAGTAAGGCTGATGTATTTACAGTTTTCAAGCAGTTTAGAGCTTTAGTGGAAAAGAGCACTGGTATATCCATTAAATGTTTAAGAACTGATTATGGTGGTGAATTTACGTCAATGGAGATTGAGAATTATTGCAAGGGATTTGGGATGGATAGGCATAAAGCCACTACCTATACTCCTCAGCAAAACAGAGTTGTTGAACGCATGAACATGACTCTTCTAGAGAGAGCAAGAAGTATGTTGAGTAATGCCAAATTGCAACAGGAACTGTGGGTAGAAGATGTATATACAACTTGTTATCTGGTGAATCAATCACCATCAACAACAATAGAATGCAAAATTCCTGAGGAGGTATGGACAATTCACCCTTGTAATTATTCTAATCTTAAAGTTTTTGATTGTAATGCCTATGCTCTAATTTTGAAACATCGGTGTTCTAAATTAGATCCAAAATAAAAAAGGCTTATCTTTTTTAGATATGGTGATGGTATTAAGGGGTATAGGTTCTGGGATCCTACTTCCCACAAGATCACCATTAACAGAGATGTAATATTTGATGAATCATCTCTCATCAAATCAAATGTAGATATTCGAATGAAACAGGAAGAAGCACCAAAGTATCAGCAAATTCAGTTTGAAAGTAATGAAGGTGAACATGAACAAGTTTCAGAAGATGTTCATGAAGAGTCTCTTGCAGCAGAGGAAGGCATGGTTGATCATGACAGTCAACAGATTGTGGATGAGCCACAAACTTCCCGAAGGAGGTCTACATGGGTCAAAAATCCTCAAAGAAGGTGTGATGATTTTGTTTCATCAGTTTTCTTATGTACTAATAATGATGAACCTTCGTGCTATCAGTAATCTGTGAAGGGTTCGAATAGTGATAAATGGAAAGACACGGTGAAGGATGAAATGAAGGCATTAGAGAGGAATGCTACATGGGACCTGGTAGAACTTCCATGAGACAAAAA
>ML871176.1:10672-23653 GCA_009831015.1 Picea engelmannii | reverse complement strand
ATATTAGAAAGTATGGATAAGAAAACAGGAAGAACATGTGAACAAAGACCAGGTCCCAGAGATCACAAGATTGACAATAAAACGAGATGAAGAAAAATCTACAAGGAAAAAGAAGCATGTTAGATATAGAAAGGTTTGAAAAATAAATGAAAGAAAAGGAGGACAAGTAAATAAGAAACAGGTTCAAGAGATTGTAATTTTAGGTATTGTAGTGAAAGATGAATCCATAGACAGAAATAAAAAAGTCAGTTCTCAAAGAGATCATGAATCTACCAATGAAGATGATGATGAATACACATCAAAGCAGGAATTGTTCTGAGCCATCTGTCCTAGAGACTCCCATGTAATATGAATATTAGACAGGGGGAGTCTATGCAATAGTTGTGACAAACCAAAGAACCATCCTTTGAGCAACTTCTAGAGTTTGAGAAGACAGATCTAGAGCAATGAGTTAGCAGAAGTACAATTTGATAGATTAATCAAGACTTCACGATAGTATAGTGATAAATGGGTCAACATTATGGACATTTACGCAAGTAGAGTCTTGGACAATATGGACAGAGATGGATTTGTAAGAATAGTTAGCAGGTTTGAATAGATATATGAAAGTGGAAGAGAGCATGGATTCATAGATTGGTTCAGAGAGTGGTTTAGAGACAAAGGAACATTATCATAATGGATGATAATGTTGGATTACTGAGAGGGGGGGTGAATCAATAATAGAGAAATATAATCCTTTTTAACCACATAATGCAAGTGTTATATCAATGTAGCATTATCATCCAATATTTGCAGAGTAAATAAACAATGAACAAATGAATAATCACACACATACACAATACACCAATGTTTTTACGTGGAAACCCAAAGCGGGAGAAAACCACAGAATGTTTTTTCTTATGTCTTGAAGAATTACATTCATTGGAAGCACCAACTTTCTTTGTTTTCCAGTTGCAATTGGAAGGAGGCTCCAACCCCCTAGTTTCTCAGGCTACAACTTGAGGGAAGCTCCAACTCCCCAATTCTCTGGCTACAACCAGAAGGAGGCTACAACCCCCTATGTTGTCCGACTACATCCAGAAGGTGGCTACAACCACCTTTCCTTGCCCCGTCCAACTGCCCTGACGTATAAGTAGAATGATGGAACCACTGTCACACTATCATTGTCATATATACTGTGGTAAACCTGTACCAATCAACCTGCACCAAACAACATGTACCAATAACCTGAACCATGCATCGACTTGTACCTCAACCTATAATCAAACTATACCATAAAAAAATGCATCAACCATGCACCAACCTGTACCTCAACCTACAAACCTTCCTTAACTTTAACAACAAGAGACAACATTTTCATCAAACTTTACTTTAGTCTCACATGACTAATTTTGGATTAGTCAACAACCCTAACTTGAAATAATCATAACTATGTACCTGTAATGAACAAAGATTTGAAAACAATACACAATTTTTTTCAGTGTGTTTTATGCAATTCCTCCAGGCGTCACTACTTGGAACCTCTCCGAAAAGGAGTTATAGCAAAAATGGCATACCTTGTTGAATTTTGGATTATTCTAGAGAGCAAACTTGTAGAGTGTGCCCCGTATAGAATATTTGTTGTATGAATCTAAAACTTGTACACAAAATACTAAATATTGTACTCTAACCAACACATATGGTCTTACTGAATTTGGATCTGTTATGGAGAATTTATAACTTTTTTACCTGAAACACCTGTTTTAGACTAGTTTCAAGACTAGCGACAAACCCTATTTTCCACGGAGTGTAACTCCAAAAATACAATGACCCACAAGATGAAATTTGTACCATAGCTACTTAGATATGTTTCCTCAATGGCCTCCCAATTTCAAGGTCTGAATCATTCTATAGAAAAAGTTATTGCGAAAATGGTGAGATGACCTATAAATAACATACCTTAGAAAGCATCATTAAAATAATTTATCCTCCCTTGAATTTCAGCCTTATTTACTTCACCTTCCCTCTGAAATTTGACTTAGATATCATTTGATTACCTCAGTAACGTGTATATATTCAATATGCTCAAGTGTGATCAAAATCAGAGAGCCTTGCCTCTTATTTATACTTTCATGTAGCTTCCTCAAGGGGTTACCTTTTAACCATCTTAACACAATTTCCTTATTTTAGGGCTAACCCACTTCTAACCACTTGTCAACTTAGTAATTTCTCCATTAACATTATTATTTAAATAATTTTTTTTGTATCCACTTTGACTTATATTACACTCATCACTTCACTTTATTATTTAAATTACCTTCTAACCAGCTTAACCCACTTTCCTTATTTTAGGGCTAACCCACTTCTAACCAATGTTGTATATGTCGTGTCGGAGAAAGTGTCGGCGAGGGTCTGGAATGTAACTTCTCGGCAACATCGGCGGAAAATGTCGCAAGACCTCAAAAAAATACAAAAACACTCATTTTTTTTAATTTTTTAAACTTGTAAAGAAACAACAACATCAAATAAACACTTTGCTACATAAATATGAAAATACAACCAATAAATAAGATGCATAAGATGTCAAGTGGTCACATATCATTACTAAACTAAAATTTTTGAAACATCTTCCTGATAGGATGATAGTAGATACAAAATCACATCAAATGATCAAAATAAATGTATCTCATGAGATGAATCATCATGAGTCATCTAGATACTAAATAGTACATGATAAAATGAAAATTATAGATCATAGGAATCCAAAATTCAAATCATTGATTCCCTCTCTGTCATGCTGCTGCTGTTCTAGCCCTTTTACGGGTAAACGACACCAATTTTTCTCTGGAAGTAGTAGGTGGTCGTGGAGGTACTCTAGATGAGCTTGGAGTGGAAGCTCCAACTGCTCTAGATGCTACATCTGAGGTGGTAATTGATGGGGATGAGGTGGAAGGAAAAGTGTGTTGCCTCCCAGTCCCAACGAACCCAAGTCTAACTCCAGGTATAACTCTCCGTGGAGGTGGTGGTGGCAATGGATCCACTGGAAGTCCAATCTCCTCCTCAACCTCTGTATCCACTAGAAGTGGAACATCGTCCTCCTCCTTTGTTGCCCCCTCCTCCCTCAAATCATCTGCATGCTCCTCCAACCACTCGGGGGCCTCCTCTATCTCAAGCTCCTGAATATCCACCCTCCACTGACTAGTGGTGTCAATGTTATCCAATGAAATGGCTTCTATGTCAGGTTCTTTGTCAAGTTGCTTCACCCACAACCTTAGATTGTAGTAGACATATACCAAGTCATCAAGGCATTGGGTACCTAACCTGTATGAACATTGAGAGCTATAGTTAGTGATGGTAAATAAATAGTAAATACTAAATTGTAAAAAATAAAATTAAAACAAATATAAAGTTTAAACAATTTAAATTTTGATTGTTGCATTATTTAACATTTCTAACATGTTGCGCTTCTTGGAGTGTATCTTTTCAAAGACACTCCAATTGCACTCACAACTTGAAGAACTGCAAGTTTGACTAAGCACTCGAACGACAAGTTTCTACAGCTCTGGGAGATTTCCAGCATAGTGTTTCCACTAGACATCTACAATGAATAAAATGAAAGGAAGACAACGAATTATATTTCATATTTCCATCAAGCAATAAATGTCATATATAATATATAGAAAGGAATAAACAAAATTTGAAATTGAAGCTTACCTGGCATCCTTGTGGTCCTATCTTGGATAACCATATCATAGCCCAACATCTCGGATGCCATCCTATATATCTCATTCTGTCTAGAAATATTTGAGCATTCAACTAGAGTCAACACCATCCTCTAAACACACTAGAGGAAACCATTAATGACCTCACGATCAAAATTAAATCCAGAAGCATAAGCGAATGCAGGGTTGAGGTAGAGCCCTGCTGCATGAATGGGACGATGGAGAGTTTTATTCCATCACTCATCAATCACACCCCATATCTGAGCTCTCTTGGTGAGTCCTTCCTCCCCCTTGTTCTCATAGTACTGGTAGATAGCTTCCTTGGCCCTATCCATGGCCTCATACAAGTAGCCCATTGCGGGCTTCTTACCATCAACCAATCAAAGAACCTTTACCAAAGGTTCACTAATGGTACATACCTCCCCTACTCCCCTCCATAATATCAGGCCATGTCCCACAAGTTGGGCTATGGCTTGCCCATATTGTTTGGTGCTATAGACACAAGCCACCCACTCATTAGAAAGAAACATTGTTTGTAAGTCCAACATACTTTTGAGGAGTGACTAAAGAGAAATGAAGCTGGTGGCAAAACGTGTGATTGCGGGACGTACCAACTCTTCTTTCCCTGTGAATTGTCTCATGAGTGAAAGAACATATGTGTGATTATATATATATATATATATATATATATATTGTCACACTCTGAGCTGAATCAATGATTTCCTTGATCCAAGGAAGTTTTCCCATGTCCTCTAGCATCAAATCAATGCAATGTGTGGCACAAGGACTCCAGTACAAGGATGGATACCTCTGCATAAGCATCCTCCCAACAACAACATAATTAGCAGCATTGTCCGTGATGACTTGGACAACATATTGCGGGCCTATCTCTTGGATAAATCCATCGAACAACTCACATAATAAGTGTGCATATTTTGTATATGCACTTGCATCAACACTTTTTAAAACATTGTCCCCTTGGGACAATTAACCAAGAAGTTTAGAATTGATCTGCCCTTCCCATTAGTCCACCCATCCGACATCACGGTGCATCCGGTGGTCTTCCATGTTTCCTTGAGCTGAGCTAATCTTTCTATGCAATCGACCTTTTCCCCTTGAAAGAGACGCCCTCTCAAATCCTGATAGGAAGGGCCCCTATACCCCGGGACAACAATTGTAGTAGCTTCAAACTTGGGATGGTACAAGGGGTTATTGACAATGTTAAAAGGTATATCACTCCAAATAAAACATTTGGCCACAAGCTTGTCAGCCTCCTCCGTCTCTTTTTTTTTAATAAATGACTGAATAGAAGGTTTCCCCCCAGGTGTTGACCTCGTCACAAAGTAAGATGAGGTTGATGAGGGGGCTGCAGAAGTTGAGGGGATTGCAGATGTTGAGGGCCCTGTGGCTGAGTGGGATTGTGGTACTAGTCCCCCCTCAGAGGCACTTGTTCCAGTGTATCTATTTGCAGTGGAATGTGCAAGTTCATTTTTGTGAGCCTCGGTCGCATCCCTCTTATTATCCATATCAATGAGTGATTGGTTTGCAATATGCATAATTTTTGCGGTACTGTTTGGACAAGGATCCACATTAAACCCAGGGATTTGGGCAAGGTGGTAGTTCAAGCGGCTAATTCCTGCAAAAATCATTTTTCCGCAAAGATTGCATGTCAATACTTGTCTATTGGGAAGTTGCACTGGTTCACCATACACCCACATTGGATCCAATGCCTTCGACATTTTATTTAGATGAAAATATTAAACCTATGGCACAAAAAAAAATAAAAATAAACACACGATAATGCAAAGGTTAAATAATAAGAGATAGATGAATTATAATGATTGAATCTTCCATTCAAAAACAACAAGAAGAGGCACATTGAAAACCCTATCCTAACTCTAAAAATTCAACAAACAAAGTTCAAATCTTCAAGTTCAAACTTCAAACAAATAAAAGAAAAACGTTTTTTATCATACCTGGAAATCTTGATCTCTCTGTTGGTGCTAATTGAAGCAAGATCCTTGGATTTCTCCTCCTTGGATAGATGCACAATGGATTTCCTCACACCTCTCTAGCTCTCTCACACTTCACAAATGAAATAATGACCAAAAAAAGGCACTTACGGCCTCTAAAACCCCACTCGCGCACACTTTACCCGCAAAAAACCTCAGCAAGCCGACATATTGTATCGACTTGCGACACATTGGCAAAATGTCGCAAGTTAATGAAAGTGTCGGGACACTTTCAAAATTTCAGATATGTCGCGAAATTTTCGGGGAAAAGTTTCGGCCAGGGGAAAATGTCAGCGACATATCCGATATTTCGGTGATATAATCAATAGTGCTTCTAACCACTTGTCCACTTAGCAATTTCTCCATTAACTTTATTATTTAAATAATTTCTTTTGTATCCACTTTGACCTATATTACACTCATCACTTCACTTTATTATTTAAACAATTTCTTCTTTGCAACCACTTTGACTACTTTGACCTTTTGGGGCTTCTAGATGACTCATGAGGGTTCTCCAACTTCACATGGCCATAATTCTCTAATCGTGAGGATTTATGTGGCGTTCCACATACCACCAGAAATGGCATGACATGTACTATCCATCTAGAATAGTCTTACCTACAAATATATCAAAACTCATACCATTATACATCAAACAAACTTGGGTCCATTACCCAAACCTTTGTGCTACCAGAATTCTCTACTGGACTTTCTTCAAGGGTTCACATCAATGACAATCAACCCAATTAATCGACAATATCCCCCTTTGGCATTGATGGCAACACTCTGATGCAATACTAAAATAATATCACTCATGCTCCCCTTTGAACCATGTCTGCATCTTTGTGACCAATGCTCCCCCTGGAACCATGCCTTTGTCCTCTGCATCTGATAAATCTCTCCCCTTTTTTCATCAATGGCAAATGTATCTTTCCATTCGGAGCTACTCCCCTTAACTGACTCTTCTAATCTCCCAACCTGAATTGTCCTCTTTATGGTGCTTCCTCGTGTACATCTAAGACATATAAGATAAGTATTAAAAAACATTCATTTTGGAGTAGAAATAACTCTGAGTCTCTGGCGAAGATACTCAAAGGATTTCCATGGAAGCAGTTTTGTAAAGATGTTTGTCACTTGTTCTTTTGTGCCCACATATTCAACTCTGATGTTCTTTTCTGCAACCTGTTTCTGTAGAAAGTGATACTTGATTGGAATGTGCTTCGTCTTGGAGTGCATCACTAGGTTCTTTGAGATACCGATGACGCTTGTATTATCACAATAGATTGGAATGGGCTCATCATACTCAGCCTGTATATCTGTCAGAGTTTGTTTCATCCATAGAACCTGTGTACAACATGCTACTGCAACAATATACTTTGGCTCGACTGTAGATAAAGATATTGATGATTGTTTCTTGTTTAGCCATGATACTAAGCACTCACCCAAGTAGAACATTGCTCCACTGATGCTTCATTGGTCATCAATGCAACTTGCCCATTCTGCATCTATGTAGGAAATAAGTGATAGATCCTTTCCTTTTAGATACCATAATCCAAATTCTTTTGTTCCTTTGAGATCTATGAAAATCCTCTTCACTGCTAATACATGTGATTCCTTTGGTGTTGCTTGAAATCGTGCCACATGTCCAACTGCATGCATTACATCTGGTCTGGATGTTGTCACATATAATAGGCTACCAATCATTGACATGTATTGCCTCTGATCTGTAGACTTTGAATCATCATCTTTGTTCAACTTGCAACTAGTTTGCATGGGAGTGATAACTAGTTTACAATCTTCCATTCTGAACCTCTTTAGCATTTCTCTGATATACATAGTTTGAGAAATAAAAATTTCTTGGTTGCTTTGATGTATCTGAAGACCAAAAAAGAAGGATAATTCTCCAAGTAATAACATTTCAAATTCATTTTGCATGTCTTTTGCAAATTTCTGGCTTAACCTGTCATCAGTACTTCCAAAAATAATATCATCAACATAAACTTCAATTAATAAAACACTATTTTGAGTTACCTTAATGTAGAGGTTGATGTCTACACTTCCTTTTCTGAACCCCGTCTGCTGTAGAATATTATCCAGTCTAGAGTACCATGCTCTAGGAGCATGTTTTAGACCATACAAGGCCTTCTTTAATTTACACACATAATATGTGTTCTCTGACAACTGAAATCCTTTTGGTTGTTCAATGTAGAATTCTTATTCAAGTTTCTCATTAAAAAAAACTGATTTTACGTCCATCTGATACACTTTGATATTTTTGGAGCATGCATGAGCTAAAAGAAATAAGATTGCTTCCATTCTGGCAACTGGGGAAAATGTCTCTTCAAAGTCTATTCTTTCAGCCTGTGCATATCCTTTACATACCAATCTAGCTTTGTTCCTTGTAACCTGTCCATCTTCATTCAATTTATTTCTGTATACCCACTTTGTGCCGATCACATTCTTAACCTTTGGTCTTGGAACCAATTCCCAAGTGTCATTTTTCTCTATTTGATCCAATTCTTCATCCATGGCCTTATTCCAAAAGTCATCTTTGTTGGCCTCTTCAAAACAGGTTGGTTCAATCGTAGATGAGACTGCTAGGTGCGTTTGTTCTGGTGAACATATTCTTCTTCTAGTCTCAACTCCTGCATCTTTGTTTCCGATAATATGATCTAAAGGATGATTCTTCTATACTCGTCTGCTAGGTGTCTTTGGAGGCACTTGTTGAACTTTCTCTTATGCTTCTATCGAATCCTCTTCATCTTCCCCTTCTACGTCTTTTTCATCTTTTGCTTCTTCTTCGTAAAGTTGTTCCATTGATTCATTTTCTTCTTCCTTTAATTCTTGTCTACCTGTTTCATCAATTGTTACGTTGATGTTTTCCACATCTTTGTTCAATCTCATATTGTAACACTTGTATGATTTCCTTTTACTTGAGTAACCAATAAGTACTACTTTGTCCACACGAGAGTCAAACTTTCTCATTCTGCCATCTTCTCTTTTGATATAGCATTTGCTTCCAAAAACTCTGAAGTGCTTCACATTTGTTGGTCTTCCTTTCCATAGCTCGTAGAGAGTTTTGTTAGTGTTGTTTTTTATCATTACTTTGTTTTGAATGTGAATTGTTGTATGCACTGCTTGTGTCGAAAATATATCTATCAATTTTGAATCCATTAGCATTGTTCGAGCCATTTCCTGTACTGCCATGTTCTTTCTTTCAACAACTCCATTCTGTTGAGGTGTCATAGCAATGGAGAATTGCCTTTTTATTCCATGCCTGCTATAGTAGTCCATAAATTCCTTTGAAGTGAATTCTCCTCCATTATCAGATCTCAAGCATTTGATTTTTGAATCTATTTCATTTTCAACCATTTCCTTGTAGATCTTGAAGTTTTCAAAAGCTTCTGACTTATTCCTGAGAAAGTAAACTACAATCATTCTTGTATAATCATCAACCAATAACATAAAATATTTCTCACCTTTTAAACCCTTTGTTGTAGTTGGTCCAACTAGATCAGTATGCACAATTTCCAGTGGTCTTGTCGTTGAATATTCTTTTGATTTAAACCTGGCCTTTGTTTGTTTTCCTTGTTGACAATGCTTGCATAAAGTGTTGGTTGGTTTCATGATCTGGGGCATTTATCTAATTGCTTCCCTTTTGTTGACTTTGACAAGGTTATCAAAATGTATGTGATCCATTCTTCTATGCCATAGACAACTTTCATCTTCCTTTCCTAGGCAACACTTTTCATTTCCAATTTCACTTAATACATATATGTTGCTTGAAGTTCTCGCAGCTGCTGCAATCAATTTTCCTGAACCTTCTTTTTTTATCTCGCACTTTTGTGAATCGAAAGTAAATTTATGACCTTGGTCACACATTTGACTCACACTTAGAAGATTATGTTTCATATCTTCTACTAGCAGAACATTTTATGCCTTGGTATTCTTTTTCCCAATTATGATTGTGCCTTTTCCAATGATTTTAGTTGAATCATCATTTTCGAAGGAGACTGATCCATCTGTTTCCTTTCTTAATGTAAGAAACCTATCTCTATCACATGTCATGTGCTTTGAACAACCACTGTCAACATACCATCCATGTTTCTTCTGCTTAGCTTATAGAGCGAGTGTGCATTCTTCATTGCTATAATGATTCTGCTTTCTTATCCATGTCCTTTTCTGAGGTTCTTGTTTGTGACTATTGTTGTTTTGTTGTGGTTCTCTAGGAGGGACTGTCATTTTGCAATCTTTGGCCATGTGTCCAAAGTTGTTACATTTGTAGCATTCCACTTTAGTGCTCAAAGATTCAAACTTGTTGTAACTTCTTCTCTATGTTTCACTAGGCCTTCTTTGATAACCCTTTTGTGTATGACTTTCAAAATTGTTTATGTTCTTGTTGTTAGCTCTGCAATTGACATCTTTATGTCTAAAATTATTACATGCATAACATAAACCAAAAAAAATAGTTTGATACCTAGGAGTTGAAGATCTTTTGAAAGGAGGTACTCTTATGAATCTTTCTTCTTCTTGAGGCCTATCTGTTTCTGCCGGTCGTTGATTTTGAAATCTGAATCTTCTCAGTGGAGGAGTGTCCCTATAATTTTCTTTGTAGACCTTCCTATCCCCTTTGATTGTTTCTGCATAGGTTTTTGGATATCTTTCTTGTTTTGTTTCTTTGGAACTTGATCCCTTTTCTGTCTGATTGTATCAAATTCCGGACTTGTCATGATGAGTTTTTTGACTGCTGATAATGTCATTCAAAACTTTTGAGCTATTCTGCATATTTTTCTTTTGAAGATCCTTTCTTAATGTGACAATTTCTACTTCCAAATTTCAAATGATCTCGTCTCTTCCTTCTAGCTGTTCTTTGAGTGCTTCTTCAATTCTTTTATCTTCTTCAATTTGAACCTTCAAATTTGTGATCATTTGTTCTAGTTCCCGAGTGTCTTCTTTCTTGTCTAGTTCCGCTTGTAGTTTCTTGTTTTTCTTTTTTTCTCTTCTGATAACTTCTATGACACACAACAATTCTTCTCGGTAGTCAACTTTTGCCTGTTCATATTTTTCTTTGGCCTCTTCATATTCTTCTTCGGAGTCTTCTTTATCAGAGTCTTATACTGCCATGAATAGAACTCTTTCTGTCTCACTGTCACTGACTTCATCTTCATCTGATGATGATATGTCTTCTTTGGTGCATAAGCTTTTCTTGAAAATTTTCTTTGTGGTTCTTTTGCCTTTATAAGTTTGTTTGCTATTTGAGTAACCTTTATCATTTCTCTTTTTCTTATGAGGACATTTGTTAGCAAAATGACCAATACCATCACAATTAAAACAAATCAAAGGAAACTTACCTCTATACCTATCGTTGGTTCCCTTGTTCAATCTTCTAACAAAGTTGGTCGCTTCTTCATCATCTTCCGAGACGTCACTGTTGCTGCTATGCTCTTTTTCTTTTTGCTTTCCCTTTTGCTTTGAACTTTTAGATGCTTTGAAGGCTGCTTCTTTTATATCTGGATTTGCCTGTTCAGCTCTCATTTCATATGTTGTGAAGATTCCATGTAGTTCGTCCATGCTTATTGAGTTTAGATCTATTGTTTCTTCTAGTGTTGATATCTTAGGGTCAAATATCATAGTAAGAGATCTTAGTACCTTTTGAACAATTACAGATTCTTTGATTTCTTCTCCCAATCCCAAGATTGCATTTACTATTTCATCGACTCGTAAAAAGTAAGCTACAATGTTCTCATATTCCTTCATCTTTAGTTGTTCGAACTGACCTCTGTAAGTTTGAAGCTTTGTTGCTTTGACTTTTGAATCTCCTTCATAAATATTTTGAAGTTTGTCCCAAATCTCTTTAGTAGATTTACAATGTGCAACTTTGGTGAATACCAATTCTCCAATACCATTCAAAAGTGCATTTGTGGCTTTGGAATTATTCTGATCAGGTTTCATTGCTTTGTCATTTGTCGACGGAACTGTTGGTGCTGTGTATCCATCTACAATTGATTGCCAAATTTCAAATCCCTGTGCCTCTATATATGTCTTCATCCTTATGCTCCAAAATGCATACTTATGTCCATCAAACTGTGGTACTCCATTTTTATACATGTTGTTGCTCTCCATGATCTACCTTTCGGTGGTTAAACTGATTTCTGAAGGAACCTGCTCTGATACCCATTGTTGGATTACTAAGAGGGGGTGTGAATCAGTAATAGAGCAATATAATCCTTTTTAACCATATAATGCAAGTGTTATATCAATGTATCATTATCATCCAATATTTGCAGAGTAAATAAACAATGAACAAATGAACAATCATACACATACACAGTACACTAGTATTTTTATGTGGAAACCCAAAGCGAGAGAAAACCACATAATGTTTTTTCTTATATGTATTGAAGAATTACATTCATTGGAAGCACCAACTTTCTTTGTTCTCCAACTGCAACTAGAAGAAGGCTCCAACCCCCTAGTTTCTCAGGCTACAACCTAAGGGAAGATCTAACTCCCCATATCTCTGGCTATAACCAGAAGGAGGCTACAACCCCCTATGTTCTTCGGCTACAACCGAAAGGTGGCTACAACCACCTGTCCTTGCCCAGTCCAACCACCCTGACGTATAAGTAGAATGATGGAACCACTGTCACATTATCACTGTGAGATATACTGTTGTAAACTTGTACCAATCAACCTGCACCAAACAACCTATACCAATAAACTGAACCATACATCAACCATGCATCAACCTGTACCTCAACCTGTAATCAACATGTACCATAAACAATTGCATCAACCATGCACCAACCTGTACCTCAACCTGTTGTTGAAATATTGTAATTGAAAAGTGTATTCTATTTATTATTGATGTATTATTCATTAGATCAATCCATTTTTGTAGATTGATTATGTCAGGTATTGTAAATGACCAAATCCCCTTTTGCGGATTGGTCAAACCCTAATTGTAATAGGCAGAATAAGAAGTCGACCCAGAATTATTAAAGGTGGTTATAACCACCCAGAATGAGAAGTCGACCCAGCTAGAATATATTAGAGTGGTTATAACCACCCAGAAGAAGAAGTCAGCCCTGCCAGTGAAAAGACACCTCCGTCCACACGTGCCAGAATTGTATAAATAAAGAGGCTAGCGCCTCATTTGGACACACACTCACTTGTTCATCAAGAGACAAGTTCAGAGCTGCAGTTGGAGAGAGAGAGAGAGAGAGAGAGAGAGAGAGAGAGAGAGAGAGAGAGAGAGAGAGAGAGAG
>WSFP011448497.1:0-19941 GCA_009831015.1 Picea engelmannii | reverse complement strand
TTTCTATAGCATCAAGTTATAGCCATTGAAATTCACAAGAAAATCACCTGAATGAAATCCCTTGACAAGGAGAATAATTAGCACCAATTACTTGCAATTTTTAGTGGTAGAAAAAGTAGTAAAAGATTGATTAAAGAGTGAGTTTGCAACATCCCTAATGGTTGTAGAAATTAGTTTATAATAGAAAGAGAATCACTTGTCTAAAGGAGATGCCCTTAGGTCTCAAACAAACTTATAGCATGTAGAATCAATTTCAACTAAGACAAATGCAATATCTCATCAATTCATGTATACCAATGCAATGATTTTAGATCTCCAATGAAAATTAGATTAGTGCCTTATAAATTGGGTTATGGGGTCTCTTTTTGTAAGAGATAACTATGTTACCTCTCTAGGGGTGTAATCATTTTTACTCCCTAGAGAAAAGACAACTAGCAAGGTAAATCTAGGAGGGTGTAAGCCTTTTTACTCCTCCTAGCAACCTTTGCAAAGTAGCTTATCCAAGACAAAAGTGATAGATATTAGTGGAGGGTGTATTATTTTATAATCCTCCAAGTGTTTAGACAAGAATAACCATGAAACAAGAAGAAATAACAATAATATACAGATAATTCCTTACCAATTCCAATAGATAGCTAGTAAAACCCTTCTCTACCAACAATATTCCACCACAAAGAAAAAACAAGTCATCCAAGAGACAGAGCCTTAGATTATTCCACCAAAAGAAAAGTACTAGCATCCAAAAGCATATGAGAGAGAGAGAGATGTGATTTTCCCAAGCAGGGTGAAAATTTCAGCCAACACTTATGTTATTCTCAAGTGAGTTATGAAATGAAATGAAATGACAAGGCCTTTATTTATACATGACCTTGTAACACCAATTTGTCCACATACTTAGGGTAAACAAAAATTAGGGAGGTAGACCTCATCTATTTTCCCCTTTACAACTTAAAATTCAAAATTGTAAATGAATAAATCCCTAAATGATGACATCATTCCCCTTAGGGGTGACGTTTTGGCATAATGAGAAAGATGTTGAAGTTATCGAGGAATCTGTTGGGCCTCCAAAGAAAATATATTCATGTGCAAGGGCCTTCCCTCATCTAGAAGTTCCATGTCACCATAAAATTGTCCAACACCACCAAACCCTAGCCCCCAAATATGAGGTCATGCTTTAGAAAGTGATGTTTTGAGCCTCCAAGGCCAAACGTTGGGAAAGGGGGGGCTAGCTTTCCTTCTCCAGGATGTCTTCTCATGCCTCCAAAGGAAACATTCATTATCTATCTTGTCCCCATGTGTGGGGTATGACACCCAACCTTGGGGTTTCATGCCTCGATGAAGATCCAAGAAAATCGTGTTCCTCCATCAGTGTCCACCAAGCAAGGTCCTACAAAGACAAGTAAATGCACCCTCCAAGGGTCTCAAGTCATACGTATCATGCCAAGTAAAATCACATTTAATACAAGAGCCATCTAAACATGTGCATCAAATCTACCTTTTCAAATTAAACAAGCGATCAAAGACCCTATGCAATTTGTCAAATTTAGATATGGGAGGGGTGTCATAATGCACTATTGGGTGAACCAATTCCTTAAGTAGGGGATGTTCCCAAGGAGAATTATTTTTAGGTTATGTAGTGAATGTGAGGTGGATGGGGTTATACTTATAGGTATTGACTTTCATGACATACAAGGGATCATATTGTCTCATTTATGGGAACCTTTGTTGAGGGCTAGCCACACATTTTTCCTCTTCTTCTTTTTAAGCATATTTTTTCCAAGCCCTTTATTATCCATTTAATTTGTAGGTACTTCCCAAGTTGAAGAAAATAAGGGGCACTAAAAAGGAAATACATAGCACACATATGCTCTACCTTGTTAGTACCTTGGAAACCATGCTTCACCAAGTTGAAGACAATAGGGGGAACTAAAAAGGAAATGCATAGCCCACAAATTCTCTACCTTAGTTGGCATGATTAATTTAATTAATTATTTGATTTATGGGTCCCTCAATTTATGAGAAGTGTTTCATTGCTCTCATGATCCTAGGGAAAACTTCTATTGCATTGTAACATACCCAACCACCCAAGTTGGGTCATGCCACTTAAAAATTTCATGCTCTGATACCATTTTGCAACGTACCCCGACCACCCAAGTCGGGGACATGCTACTAACTAACTATTTTTTTTGAGCTCTGATTTGTAACATACCTAGCTAGAGACCGACAAATTATTCCACACAACAACTCTTGTGGAACTTCATACACGAACGCCATCCAGTCCAGGGTATGTTATCTCATGGAAATAACAATTATCGTCTGCATATATATATAAACAGACAACATATTCTGCTAATGCACATATTAATGTGGAAATAATAGTAAAGTCTATATGTACAACATATACATGATAAAAAAACATAAATATAAAACATGTACACATACACAACATGTAAATGAACATAGAAGTGGTACTTATCTTTTATAGAAGACCACCAACTGCGTGTAGACCTTCCACAAACCTCCCAGCCATATACCACGTTGCTCATCACTCTTAGTAGTAGGTCACCCCTGAGCTGGGACTAAACTCCATTCGGGTAAAGGGATTTCTATGCTAGGATGATACAATGGGTTGTTACACAGTCAACTAGGAAGGATTCTCTCATAGGATCAAACTTGCATACACAAATCACAACTTCTCATTCCCCACATGCCTATTCCACCCCAGGAAGTATACACCTTCACTGTGAAACAGTCCATTGGGTTCTCCACTTCCCTTCCAAGGATTCAGAAACATGCCAGATCACGAATTCTCGGAGTGATTATAGATACTATTGGGATCCCTCTAGGAGAAATCACTTCCCCAACAACCTCTCTCACTCAGAGAGAGTTTCTCATAGGCATGACAACCTGCTTCTTCTTTCCAGCAAACTCTCTCACCTGGAGAGATTTTCTCATAGGATTGACAACTTGCTTCTTATTTCCAGGAAAATATCTCACCTGGAGATAGTTTCTCACATGCCATACAACTTTCCTCTTCATGCCATGGGCATGACAACCCACCACTTCACTCCCGCTCCTAGATAACCAACAATAGGATTAAGTGAAAACGACTTCAACGTTCAGCTTATGCACAGGTAAAAACAACAACCATGAACTTCGGGTTTGGAAATAGGCATTGATCCTAACAAGAAAGTACAACACAATCTTAGGTAGGAACAGGTGCGTTGTGCCACCCAGGAGGATCACGAGTTTCAACTAATGATCAGAAAACATGGGATATGGCTCCAGGAATGTGTACATGTTTCAGAGGTCGATAATGGAGTAATGGATTCTTGCGTGAATGAGTGAGTGCATGGGGATAATGGAAAGAATGGCTGAGAACCCCCAAGAAGGACACGTTATCCAAATATAAGTGCATGTCCCTAATCAGACACTTATCCTCATGAAGCTGCATGAGCTCCACTTAACATTCATTCCCTTCCCACATGAACTTAAGATAACATAGGTTATTTCCAATCTTAGTCTTTAGGAAATAATAATATAATATTATTCCCATAGAGATAATCCCTCAAGATTATCCATTTTCATAATCTCATAGCCCCATCCATTTCCCTACCTAGTGTAGCTTAGTCCCCCATAACTCTTTCTTTTTGGTCGGTCTACACATTGTGATGTATTTATATTATTGTTATGAGTATTTACATATACAAAGACAAGATCTTTGGCCTTTAGCATCTAGGCTCTCCAGCCTAATCATCACATAATCCTCCTAGCTTATAATCACTTGGCTCACCAGCCTATAAAACATGTTACATTCACAATTACAACTAGGGCTCAATCTTGGGATATTACAATCCCCTCACCTTATTTTTTCAATGTCCTCAGTGCAACTTGTTTATACATGTACAATTCAAATTCTTTAAAAAGCTCCAAGCTTTTTCTTTTGGAAGCTTATTATCCAACTAGTGCTCGGATTTCAAGCACTATTTTATGTATTCATACTATATCTAGAAGTCATTTTCTTTATTCCATAGAGCTTCTTTAGTAAAATAATTCATCTCATTATTATTTATTACATGCTTCAATTAAACCTCAATGAAAGAACCGATTGGTTGCATATCCCCAAAGTTCCACCCATCTTTAAATCTCACCGCTGATAAATTCTCAGTAGTATATCATCCTCGAGTAGGGCTATGACTCCACCAAGGCAATGGCTTCCCAAGATAACCACGATCCACAATTAATACCAACATGGTCTAGGACAAGGTACCAAATCTCATTCTCCACATGCATGTACAACCCAAGGTAGTTTGCTCCTTCTCTGCTCAATAGTACTTCGACTGCACCCCTACCCCTTTCGGCTCCAGCATAGGCCGAACAGGAATTCTGAGAGTATCGTGGCTCCAGGAGTTCCATATACCCTCATAGGTCTCCAGGTACCCTCCAGGACTCATACCAGGGAACCTATCCCCACACTTCTCCCTCCAGGGCTCCAACCTTCACTAAGGAAACTCAAGGAGAAGTGTACACACACCCAGATCCACTTGGGATCCACAAGGTAAGATCCATTGTCTCCAATCACCATCTTTCCGAGAGCTACTCTTTGAAATCAAAATTCCAACTTTAATCAATATTTTATCATTTGTATCACACACATATAGTTTTCATGAGAGAACATTATAACATTCCATTTTAGAAATCAAGTAATTTCTTAAGGAATTCAACTTTTCCCCAAAATATGAAATTCTATTTCATAATTTTTCATTGTTGTTGCAATAATAGGATGTAGTCTTCCTTCTGGATTTCAACAAGCACCATGTTGAATACCATTTTTCTTGTAACGATTCTATCTTGCATTCAACCAACAAATTGTTAGTGTTTCTTATACATCATGCTCTCATTGCAATATGTACAAAAAAACTTATAACATGATCTTATAATTGTCTACAATGATCAATTCAATCACAATTATCAAAACAATTTATTAGATAAAATGAACTATCATTCTATGCATACACATGTTCCTCATTAATATCAGTAAGTTCATTGCTTCTTTTTCCGAACATAAATTTTTCTTGTAGTCAATGCTCATGTGACTACTTTAATTGCAACATTCATGTTGCAATGCCCTAACAACTCTCAAAATGTTCTCAACTCCATGAGTTAGCAACATTTCAACCGTTAGTATACTTATTTCCATGCAATAATATATATATATGCATGTACTCACAAAATGCATTCAATAATTTCATTTAAGTATACAATTCTATCATGTATGAGTGCAACTCTGCCACTTACTGGGCATGAGTGTAACTCTCAATGTATATCTATTAAATGCACCTTTGCATTGATTTTCATAATGATCCTTATCTAATTCATGTATCTCACCATCCATAAATTGGAAATCTGGCCAATGTCTTGAGACATTCTCCACACACTTCCCATTGTCTTCTCGATTATTTGGATGCCTTCCTTTTCGACCCGAACACTACACCAAGAATATAATTTTGTGGTGTGCATTAGTGTTAGCAAAAAGGTTGCATTCCAAGCATTATTTCAAGATAGGAAGCTTTTGGGTATTTTTGTGGTATATAACCTTTCCATATCCATACCTTGCCATATCCAACCATGTTCTGGTGTCATGCATGACTAGTTTTCCTGGCATCATTCCTATAACAAGTTCTTATCTTTTATTTCTTTTGTTATTACCTCATAACCAAAATAACATGAAATGTTACTATGTTAGTGTGTGCATTCTAAAGCTAAAAATCTTTGATATCTATAACATGCCTCTAGCCTTTACCACACCTAGTGGTATCTTATTCATGTTAATGCATTTAAATAATACCATACCGTGTATTATAAAATTCTATCTAGAGAAATTCTCACCTAAATTCCACCTCAACAATTATGAAACATAATTTCGAAATAAATACTTACCTACATAGATTCCATTGAATAATTTGATGCTACCTGATTAGTTGATGACAGTAGAAGCTTTCACGCCTTTTTATCAGACTTATAACCAACATTTTAGCTTTATGTTGCTTCCTTCCATTTGCAGCGACATCATCAACAACACTTGCAACATGAAAGAATTCTCTCTTTATGGTTGTCCCAACAATCCATAACATAATTGTTGCTATAGTAATTGCAACAACTTCTTTCTCCATGTATCATTTTTCCTTGTTGAACCCGAAAGTCTTCAATTCTTCCTGGATTCCTAAATCTTCTTGTGCTCGCATTGTAATCATTGTACAAGATTATTTATGACTTGAGAATTTCTTTGCAAATCACTCTTGTTTGCCTTTTGATTCCCAACCAAATTCTAAGTTGATATTAACATTCAACTTTCATTTATTTTATGTATCCAACTAATCCAATTCCTACTTGGATGAATTACAATTCCAAAGATGGTCTCTTATAGACTTTGGGTCTTCAACATCCTTTTACTTCTTGGGACTGAAATTCTTTAGCCCTTTCCTGGTTGAGTACTTTTGTACTTGAGGCTTCCTGCATCCTTCTCTTCTCTTTTCTTAGTCAACTTATCCTCAAACTTGACTTTCATAAACAATCTCTAGCATACTGTAACGATGCACATATGCCTCCTTCGCTAGCTATACAAAACTAATTAAAGGTACTTAACACTGCTTTTACTTTACCATTGTAATTTCAAGTGATACTTCCAACCTCTGGGAATGTCACTCATGGATCTATGCCACTTAATATGGATTATTATTAGGAACCATCTCCTTTGTATTCAAAACCATGCCTAGAACCATTTTCTTCTTCATGGTTCCTTATTGATTTCTCAATAGAAATTCCTTTCACTTTTAAGTGATTCTTGACTTGGCTTCTCCATACTTGAATCCCTTTGGATTGACAACCCAATTTAATTTGAAAATGCACTGATTCCTTTGGAATGTACTCAACATCCCTCTTTATTGTTATCACAACTCTTGAGTGCTATAATAAACTCAAATATCTTGGAATTCACCTAGTGGTATTATTTTCCACTATCTTTGAGTTACTCTTTTAACTTTATTAAATTTTGGAATGAACTGAGATTTACATAATGCCTTCCCCGGAGTATGGATATATACCTCTAGAACCAATCTGCACATGATGCATTTCTTATGCATCTGGTGACATTTCTTTAGTGCACACACACCTACATTACTTCATCCTGAATTTTATCATACAACCATGCTTCCACTGGGTACTCTATTAGCAATAATGGAGGTGCTACCTCCAAAACTATATGTCTGATCCTTGGAATGTTACATCTTATTTCCAAATTAGAGTTTCATAGAAGTCTTCCATCTTACCCATTGAATATAGGCGTCTTCAGCTGGTAGTTTTCTTCAAGAAATCATCTTCCATATGAATCTGGACTGTCTCCCCCAAACAAGAATTTTATTAGGGTTATCCATGCTACTTATTGAACCCAACATCTGATCCAATAACTTCTTAAAAATCCCAAATGTAAAAAAAAGAACTATCTCTATCCTTATTTCTTCAATCTTGATTTGAATGTGGGATTATATTGGGCTTCCTCTCCAGAGTTCTCCTTCTCACCCTGCAACACGAGCCATATACCTAAACTACACAATCTCAACTGTATGCAGAGAAATAAACTTCTTCCTCATAGAGGTATACAATACACAGATAAACATACATAATTACAGAGGCTTTCAGAATACTTGAAATAGAGTATTTTCCTTTTCTTTCATATCCTTATGTTTACATACAATTACACATGCTCGCAGGCCTTTATTTGTCTGGATTAAATCAACAGACTGCCATCCTCATTCTATTGGCCTGATTAACATTTTTTTGGCCACTTCCAATCTCTTGGCCTAGTTAGCATTCAATTGGTCAACTCTCTTTGCCTCTAAGATAAAAGGCTCTTAGACCTTTTACAGATCCTATCATAAGGTTCACTGGCCTTCTTTACCACTTTTGATGTGGGTCTACCAAATGAAACCCACGAGCTTCCTTCCTAATCCATTTTCTTTATTTTAACATGGTTTTTGGGCACTAGCCCCTTCTTCTTCATCCCCCAACCGCATTTGACCATAGGCTATGACCAAGCGCTAGCAAACATGCACTTATCCGGAGCCTAGGGAACTTCGGGGCTCCGGAAATTTAGGCTTAAAAAATTTTCCTTTCTTCTTCACTCATTTTCCCCGAACCCCGAACCAATAAAGTACTTAACAACTGCTCCTTTGGGGCTTCAGAACTTTGGACTTCAAAGGTTTATACCTCATTGATCGATGATTATATCGAACATAAAAAATTTGTTTGTCGATCACTTTAATATCCGCGTTCCTACTTGATTATGGACCTCAAACATACTTGTGGTTTAACAACAACCCCGACTTCTGCAATGGAATGGAAATGAACATCCACCTTTGATCTTCCTCCCAATGGATATCTACGATCTCGATTGATTGTCGGATGTGAAATATCCCTTACATTAATTTTCCTTTGGATTTTCGCAATCTCTCACGTCCATTGATCTATTCCGCGTAGATATGACGGTCATGATCTCCCCATCATTGATTTGGAATTTCTCCATGTATCCTCTCCTGATCAACGGTCGAGATTAACTTAGTCCCTACAGAGATTTGGGGGGTTTCACCTTCATCAGACTCCATTCCTTTTGAATGTCAATTCGCCAAACTGGCGAATTTCCAAAGTCTAGTCAGCAACCATGGACACATGGAAAAAAAGTAAGGAACGAACACATGGCCCAATCCAAGGGGTGACACGTGTCAAGTTCTAACTGGCATGAACAATATTTGAAGAGCATGGAACATAGTGACACGTGGAAAGCATCTTGTGTGTCCACGTCACCCTTGGTGACATCAGTAGGACACATCACTCTAGAACTTCGGGCTTCGACGGATTCTCCTTCGGCACATCACAAAACCCCCAGACTGTCGAACTGACGAACCCATTGCGGTACACCTTCGAAGCTTCAGGGCCCCGCTACTTTGGAGATTCATCACTTTGGACTTCATAGGTTTTTGTTTCAATACTCCACTCATCCTCCGAATGGTCGAACACCAAAGTGGAGAATTACTTGAACAATAACTTCTTAGGAGCTTCAGAACTATGACGCTCTGGAGCTTCGGGCTTCGGAGGATTTTTATTTCAACTCCTTCCAACATTCCCTCTGAACACCGAATTTCCAAACTTCAGAACCCTCTGGGGTCCACTTAGATTTGCTTCCATCAATCAAGGTGGTGACACGTGGCCCCATTATCGAGCGACATGTGTTAGGTCGCAATTGGTACTAAGTGTCTATCAAAATTAAAAAACAAGTGACACATGATAGACTTAGGGTAGGTCCACATCACCCTAGGTGATGTCATCATGCCACGTCATATCCGACGCTTCAGGAATTCAGTGATTTCTTCTCATCGACACTTTTCCAAAACTGTCAAACTGTTGATCAAGTCCATGTCACCCCGATGTTCTGTGATTTTGACACTTCGAAAGATATATTCTCATCTTCACATTTTCAAAACTCCCGAACTGTGACTACCGAACAATTTATTCATGTAGCTTTGATACTTCGATGATTTCTTATCATCGACACTTTTTCAAAACTGGAACTATTGAATGTTGAACAATTTCTTCCCGTAGCTTCAGGACTTCAATCTCTTCTTCGCATAATCTCCAATGGATTTCCCCAAACATCGAACCGTCGAACCTCTTGGGAAATCCAACGAATATCCTCCTCTTGGATGATCTATGGTTGTAAATCACTCTGGGATTTTTGGCTTCGACTCGTAAACTTCACCAAGTCACGAATTTTGGATTACTTGGAGGTTAACTGTCATGCATCATTTCCAGATCTGACGACTGGGAAGGGTCTGCCTCCCCCTCGCACAGATCCTACGACTCAAATTCAATCTCATGGTTATCAACCATGATTGTTGTGATAATTGCTCTGCCACTCCTCCTGATCTTTCCATTACCACCTAGGATCCCTATCAACGCCCCTCTGACACTCTGCACATCAAATCCCTATGGAATTTTTACTTCAAATTTGACATTCATGGCCCATCCAGGTTCAGTGTTGAAACCATGGGCTTTGATACCATTTTGTAACATACCCAGCCACCCAGGCTAGGTCATGCCACTTAAAAATTTTATGGTTTGATACCATCTTGTAATTTCCCCGACCACCCAAGCCGGGGACATGATACTAACTAACTATTGTGTTCAAGATTTGATATATAACATACCTAGCCAGAGACCGACTGGTTATGCTACACAACAACTCTTGTAGAACTTCATACACACCTAGGCCTCCTAGGATAGGGCATGCTATCTCATAGAAATAAGAACTAGCATCTGCACACACACACACACACACACATATATAAACATAAACATAAAACATATTCTTCTAATGCACAAATTAATGTAGAAATAAAAATAAATCCTATACGTACAACATAAATATGCTAAAAACATAAATGAAAAACATGTACACATACACAGCATGTAAATGAACATAAAAGTGGTACTTATCTTTTATACAGGAGCACCAACCACGTGCAGACCTTCCACGAAACTCCCAGCCATAGACCACGTTGCTCACCACTCTCAGCAGTGGGTCACCCCCGATATGGGACTAAACTCCACCCAGGTGAAGGGATTCCTAGGCTAGGATGAGACAATGGGATACTACACATTCAACTAGGAAGGATTCCCTCCCAAAAGCCAACTTACGCACAGAACTCACAACCTCGTATTCCCCACATGCATGTCCCACCCCAGGAAGTATACACCTTCATTGTTCAACAATCCATCGGGTGCTCCACTTCCCTTCCAGGGATTCAATAACAAGCCATATCAAGAATTCTTAGAGCGCTTATAGATTTTTTTGGGCTCCCTCCAGGATAAATCACTTCCCCAAAAACCTCTCTCACCTAGAGAGAGTTGCTCAGAACCCTAACAACGTGCTTCTTCTTTCCAGTAAACTTTCTCACCTAGAGAGAGTTGCTCAGAGGCCTGAAAACCTTCTTATTCTTTCCAGCAAACTCTTTCACTTGGAGAGAGTTGCTCATAGACCTAGCAACTTGCCTCTTCATTCCATGACCCTGAAAACCCGCCTCTTCACTCCCGCTCCCAAATAATCAACAATAGGATTAAGTGAAAATGACTTCAGAGTTCAGCTAATGCACAGGTAAAAACAACAACCACGACCTTGGGTTTGGAAATAGGCACCACTCCTACTATGCAAGTACAACACAAGCTTAGGTAGGCACAAATGCATTGTGTCGACGAGCAAAAATGACCACTCATCAATTGGAAGAGTGAATCCAGTCCAGGGTTGTCTAATTAACCCAAGTCGTTTGGATTGACCCACTTTGACGGGTTTAATGGCTCTGTTGGCCAATCTAAGGTCCTAAAGGAAACGTAAAAATAAATAAAAGAAACGAAATAACTCACTAATCACTAAGGTATATATATGTACATCTAATTATATATATAGTTTAAAAGATATTGATATGATAGTCCTATATATGTCTAATTCATATATACAAGATACCCAGATAATGAGTTTTAATCTGAACTCACAAAAAATCAAATGTATAATGGCTCTCTTGATGGAAATAAAAATAGAAAGAAGAATGCACTATTTCTTTTTGTTTTTTTTATAGCATTTAATATATATACACCTCTAAGATCAAATATAAAACTACTATTTAAATAGAAAAATGCAGACAGTAAGAATTATACTACATATAATGATTTCGATTATAGACTAGCAAAAAAAAAGGAAGAACAAACTAACCTATCAATCACTTTGAAGAGTATGCATCCAACTGTTAGCATAAATCGTACATCAGTCCATCCACGAGAGAAATATGTTGTGCATATTTACACTGTTTGGGACAAACGCTAAACTGTGCTTTGACTGATGTATTTAATTGATAAACAGTAGAACGCAAGATGGTTACAGTGATATAATGGACCGCTAGCAATAACGCACAAGATAAATCCTACAGTTACAGCTTGCATTCAATCAATCAACATTTTTAAGGTAAACCTCATAATATGAATTGAATGATCAATTACTTTTTATAAAACTGAAGCATAAAATTGTGAACTATAAATGAAAAACTATCTTGGCAACAAAATAAATTGTGAAGACGAAAGCTATCAGTAGTTACTCAATTATCAAGATAAACGAAATATAGACAATAACAAAATTCACAAATGGCTAAAGCATAGAATAAATATTTGTTAAGTCCAAACTCGATTACAAATTGTTCACAACAAGCCCCAGGCCAGGATGCCTGGATTACAAAAATAATGGGTTTATAAAGACCTCATAAAAGATAACTGTTTATTTTTCTGAAATCAAATATTAATTACAAAAAAAAAGGGGGGGGATACAACCACCCATATTATACTAACTCCTCTTAAGCTAACAAAAGTTCATTTCTATTCATTCAAAATACATCACATATATGACTGGAAGGTATCAAGAGTGCCTCAGATCAATCTTGAAATAATGGATCCCTGAATATCCTGAAAGAAAAGGAAAATAGAAAGATTTCAGATATATTTTCAACTATTAATCCACACAATTCGAATTAACATAACTGGCTACAGAATCTTGCAATTTTGTAGCTAGTTATCTTTGTAAACGAAATCTCATTTTATTAAATGAATAAAACAAACTAATCTAATAATGAAATGTAGTTTATTTAACAAACAAGATAATCTAATTTAAGAATAAAATCAAACATGATACTAATTTAAGAGATTATACCTCTCACCATGAAATCAAATCATATCAGGAAACCTTGGAATTTACAATGGTTGTTGCAGCCTCAACGTTTTTGAATATCACATGACCTGTAGTCTTCATATGCTTTTCTTTTCCTTGGATGACAGATTCAAGTCTGTGGTTTTCGCTTGTTAAAACATTGATCTGATCTTTTAAAGCCTTAACCCGTGACTATAGAATTGGGATATCAGTATAATATCTATCAATCCATGATAGACAGACCTCACATATTGACTGTGTGGTAGTGGCATCAGAACAAACAAGATTGTGGACCGGAGCGCCCTCCATATGGATAGTAGATTCATTGCATAACTTGACACCCGGAAACTCTGTATTGTTTTTCAAACAGGGAGGTAAATTGTCAACGAAGTTATAGGGCCAACCAAGGTATGGCTCGAATGAAAAAGGGTCTTCCTCTACGAGGAATTTGTCGATTTCAGAGTTAGAATTCTCATTAACCTCGATCATGCTGATCTCTTTTGCATGAGAATTCGACTTATTATGAAAACTCCTCGATATGAATCTACCATCCCTCTTGTTCTTGAAATTTATATCAACACTGCCTTGAGATACTTTCCCTGTAGGTTTCTTTAAATTTTTAACACGATCATTAGGATGTATAACCTGCTCATAGACCTGTTGAATATCCTTTGAATCAATTAAGGGTTTGTTGTAGGGGGCCGAGACATAGACTTGGATGGGTGAGCAGGGTGTTGTACGGTAGGTTAGGGTTTCTTCAACCACGCGTTTATCAACCTCATCAACATTTGGATTAGAGAAACCATTTCTCACTACAAACGAGTCCCAATTATCACTCTGCAATTCTAACCGATGCACAAGTAAGATTTTAACTAGGCCATGATGGAAGGGGCTAGAGTTAGCTCGTTGCTTCCTATATCTTTTACCCATTCTATAAAGACTCCTCAGTAAGTAATACAGAATGTTCAAGGGAAAACCCATAAAAACCATAAGCAAGCGCAAATGATAGAGAAATACCAAACCGAAACATCCCTCACAGGTGACAAATTGTTTTAACACAACAAGTAAATCATGCCACCAAGCTTTCAAAGCGGAAATGGGCATACCTTTTTCGCATCCCTTTATTTTTCGAGATATAAACAGAAGGCTCCAGGGAACTTCTTCCACTTTCGCATTTTTGAACCATCGTTGACCACTTGCAGGGAGTCTTGTAGCTCGACTCAGGAAATCCTCTATAATATCAAGCTGGACATCGCCCACTTTAGCTCTACACCCATCGAAGGAGAAGGTGAACTCCTGGGCAATTTGCAGATTGAAACCTTGAAATTTTTTAATGAAAACGAGCCAACCACTTCTCTCCAAATCTTCTTTGGCATCATCGTATAAGATAAGGGTTTGAATACCATTTGGTTTGATTATCATGATAGGATCCATACTGGATGGGAGGGTAATCAAACAAACACAGCATGCAGGGAGGGTTTGTGAAAACAAAACAGAGCCATACCCCGAGCCCAACAATGAACGCTGTAAAAACTCATAACGATGCGATGGGCGTTTAATGGAAACCCATGCGAAGAAGGTTTGAGAAGCCCAAGGCCATCCTTAGAAATGATGGCAGTCTGCAAATTGTATGCCACCTTTGCATTCAGTGCGAGCTAGGACCAAAGCATTAAAATGAAAATAAGTGCACGCATCGTGGGTTTGATCACAAAGTTTGGGTAAGTCGAAAATCGAAAAATCAAAGGTTTAGAAAAATAAACGTAGCCAAGCATCAAACCAAACCTTACCAAAAATCAAATCATGGGGGTCCTTTGTTTATAAAACCATCAATCTCTAGGCATGTTTGGTGTTGAAAGGATCAGAACAAAGAGAGTAAGATCTTCATGCCAAGGAACCAAAACTCTATTAATAAACTCTATGAACAATTTTCCTTTAATGATATTTTGGAAAAGAAAGATAATCACGGTCGCAAGTTTTCATGCTTTCAGTCATGAAAACAAAGAATAAATGGACAATAGAGAAAAGTGACAACTTACAACTATTGTTTCGGAAAATGCTCATGAAAAGTGATAAAAATTGGTGACCCTAGTTAGGAAGCTAGATAGATCGTTTAATTGGTATGAAAAATTAACCATTATATTGAGCTGCCAATAATGGCGACATGCTAGGAGAAGCAGTTATCTCTATAATACGAATGAGTTCAGGTTAGAAAAATCTAAAAAACTTCAAATTGAAGAACAACTGAAAAGTCATTTGAACATCTTAGATAATCATGACGCAGTCCAGTTTCAGATAACTTTTGTTTTAAAAAAAACCAAAACTGGTGACAAACTTCGCAAAACAAGGCCACGACATTTAAGTTAATGTCTCCAATATTGTTAACAGGGCCATTGCTTCCAGCAGGCGTTCATAGCCTCGATAGGGATGTCAATTAACCCACTCTGATGTCTGTATCCTATCAAGAAATTTTGGATCAAAACGAAGGACATTTACGGCCAAAACAAGATTTATATCTGAGAATTTTCTTCTACCTGACATTGCTTCGCTGCCAGTAGGCCTGTTCAGTACCCTGACGAAGTTATCTTGGCATCATGCATGTATTTACCTGCTGCCAACAGACTTGTTCAGTGTCCCAGCGGGTTTACAAACACTTCCTATAGCTTGTCTAAGAAATTATTCACATTCTGGTATAGTTTTTTAAAGAAATTCAACAGGGCAGGGTGACGCTGAAAATTCCAGTTTTTTAACACACCTTTATATATCACAAGCCTTTAAATTTTTCTTGTTGTCCTTCATCAAGATCAAAAATTAGTTCATTAATAAAAATAATTCTCAAGAACAGGGAGACATCGTTGAGTTGCTCTCTTAAAGAACAGGGACAGTGTAAAAATATTTTTTAAAGATAGTCATGAATACTTTCAAGTGCAGATCGAAACCAAGAAAACGTCTTTCAAACAAAAAGTCATCTTTAACCAGTCTACAATTTCAAAGAAATACAACAATTAATGTTCTAAAAACCTTTACAAGCTATTTTCGAGAGGAAGTATTATGTTTTCTTTCTTTGAGCTAGACTGTGGTGCAGGCATGTTTGTTTCAAAAAAGAAATACCGATAAACGGAAATGAAAACAAAAGAAAACCAACAAAGAAAAACAAACAACAAGGAAACCAAAACAGAAAAGAGTTATAAAAGGTGTATGGGAGAGTCGTCAGGTGAAATACTTTTTGAGAGCTTGGCCATTCACCGGGAAGGTGTCTGGCTGTCCCTCTAAATTATGCATGCGAAAAGAACTGGGACCTAGTTTTTCAGCAATTAAAAATGGTCTCAACCATAGGTTTTGAAACTTAGTATGTTTGCCTTTCCCCTCATGAGGTTTGTTCCATTTAAGGACAAGATCGCCTACTTCAAAATTTATGTCTGAGGCAAAATTGGAATCAAACCAGTTTTTGACAATGAGTTGATGTTGATCCAATTTTCCTTTGGCTTGAGCTCTTACTTTCTATAACTTCAGAAAAGCATTAATCTGACTTTCCAAGGGAGGACAATTTTCCTCTTGCACTTTTTGCAATAGTTGTAGATATGGGAGGAGGACATGTGGTGGAATAATCGCTTCCCTGCCGTAAACGAGGAAAAATGGGGAATTACCAACAGCAGTTTTAGGAGTTACCCTATCAACCCAGATTGTGTTAAATAGTGCATTATGCCCGTTTTTATGATTTTCGGAGACCATTCTCTTGATGATATTGATTAGGTTTTTATTAGTTGATTCATCCAAACCATTGCCTTGGGGGTAATAGCTGGCAGAATACTTTAATTTTATTCCTTTTTCTAAAGCGAAATCACTCATTTCAAGAGACGAAAAATAGGAAGCATTATCAAATACTAGGCATTCAGGAATACTGAAACAAGTGATAATATTTCAATTCAAGAAAGATATTACCTGGCTGGTGTTTATCACTTTTAACGGGGCAGCCTCAGACCATCTAGTGAAATAGTCTGTGGTTGTTATGATGTATTTATGCTACTGCGAGGATGCAAGGTTGATTGGGCCTATAATATCAAGGCCAAATTGTTGAAAAGTGGAGTCTACCGAAACAGGTTGTAGCGGAAATGATGACTTATGTACTTGTCCATATGCCTTTTAACAGATTACACACTTGTGGCATAAGGCATGGGCGTCTTTGAAAAGGGTAGGCTAGTAATATCCTTCTCTTAATACTTTGTGGGCAGTGGTGTCTCCACCGAAATTCCCACCAGCTTCCTCTGCATGTAATTCCAATATAACTTTATCTGCTTCATCTTTTTCTAGACAACGCATAAGTATCCCATCGAAATTTTGGCAAAACAAAATACCATTTACCAGCTGAAAAGAAGCAGATTTTAATCTCAGTGCTCTCCTCTTTTTTGGATCAAGGTGACGGGGAGTTGATCCGTGGATTAGATAAAACTTGATGTCATCATACCAATGATTAGTGAGGTTTTGTGTACAACATATTTGATTTTGATTGTGTTGATCTTGAATTAACATATCAGTTTCTTTCTGATGTCCTACAGTTGAATCAGCAACCAATTTACATAAACCTTGGCCTCTAACAATTTGTGTTGGAGTAATTTCTAGGTCATATTCTTGTAAGGATGTGACCCAGTTTTCCATTTTTTCACCTAGCTCTTTCTGTACTAACAAATTTCTGACAGCAGGGAAAGGGACAATGATTTTTGTCCTAGACTTCTGTAGGTAAGATCGAAAGTGTTTTACTGCTTTAAAAACAACATAATCCTATTGATCTACTGCTGGGTAGTTAAGTTCTGCTCCTTTAAAGGCTGAGCTCATAAAGGCAATTGGTACTTCATTGTTTTCAGTATTCTTTTGGGTTAGCACAGCGGCATACGATCGATCAAAAGCAAAGGTGTAGAGAGTGAAGTCCCGTGAAAAGTCAGGGCTCATTAGGGAAGGAGCTTCTATTATAGATTTTTTAATCGAATCAAAGGCTTGAATTTCTAGAGGTCCCCAATGGTACTGTACATCCTTTTTTATTAAGTCCTATAATGGCCTAACCATTTCTAAAAAACTAGGAACAAATCTTCTAACAAAATTTATCTGTCCTAAGAAAGATTGCATGGATTTTTTGGAAGAGGGAGGGGGGAGTTTTGAAATGACTTGGGTCCTTTCAAGGTCAATAATCATCCCTTCATTTGATACAATGAATCTGAGCAGTTTTCCTTGTTCTACTACAAATACAGATTTTTCGGGATTTAAAGAAATGTTGTACTTACGACATCGTTGTAGAATAGATCTTAGATGAGCTAAATGATCTTCTTTATTCTTTGAGAAAATAGTGACATCATCTAGATAGACTACTACAGATTGATTGATTAGACCGCGGAAAGAGATATCCATCACTATCTGAAAAGTGGCACTGGCATTTATAAGCCCAAAGGGCATCTTTCTATAAGCATAGGTACCCCATGGAGTACGGAAAGTAGTCTTCAGTTGGTCTGGGGGAGACATGAGGACTTGGTTGTACCCTGAAAAACCATCCAGCAACGATAATATTTTAGAACCAGAAACTTGTTGGAGGATATGTTCCATGGGAGGCACAAGGTAGTTGTCTTTATCAGATGCTCGGTTTAAATTTCGGAAATCGACACATAGTCAGATTTCACCACTCTTCTTCCTTACAGGGACAAGATTAGATACCCACTAAGTATGTCTTACTGGGAAGATAATTTTAGCATTCAAGAGTTTGTTTAGTTCTTTCTTGACTGTCGGTTCAAGTTTTGGGTGCATCTTTCTTAACTTTTGTTGAAAAGGTTGGGTTTGGGTTTTGATGGGAATAATGTGTTGTATGATGTTAGGATCAAAGGTTTTTAGATCATCGTATGTCCAAGCAAAGAAATCTTTAAATTCTTTAAACAACTTGATAAATGTTGTCTTTTCTTTCTCAGAACATCCCATCCCCAAATTGATGCATTGTGGGTTATCTTTAGTTCTTGAATTTACTTTTTCATGTGTCAAGGAAGAACTATTCGTTTTACAGTTCACTGATTTTCTGAATTTATCGTGAAGATCATAAAAATTTTCTAATCTTACCACATATTTTGGGATAGAATTTACCAGATCTGATGTTGACTCCGGAGATCTTCGATCCGGTATTACCGTAAAATCGTGAAGGTTTTCATCGTGGGTACCTTCATCAATAACCGCGCCTTGGAAAGTCTCTTCCATGTGCAAAAAACTGATGATTTGTTGATCGTCATCAAAGACTCTCCAATTCGTGATGTTGTTCGGGACGGATGGCCTGAACAACAACTCGACGGAAAACGCATTTGGAGAAAGGCCTTCTGCGGGAAAAAGTTTGGAGGCTACATTAGCTAACAAATCAGCCTCAAAATTATTCAATCTTGGAATAGAATTAATGTTAAATGCATAAAATTTGTTCATTAAATTCCATACCTCAGTTTGATAGCTTTTCAGGTGCGGAGATAAACAGTGAATATAATTTTTTACCTGTCTAACGACAATTTCCAAATCACCGAAGACTGTTAAATTATGAACCTTCAAATCTAGTGTTTTTTTGAGACCTTGCAGGATTGCCTCATATTCAGCCGTATTATTTGTGCAATCAAATTCTAACCGACAAGCGATCAAAGTTTTGTTACCTGATGGATCAATGATCACACATCCTGCACCGGCTCCTTCCTTAAATTTAGATCCATCGAAATATAGAGACCAGATCTGATTTTCATTAGGTGCATGTGACCATTGAGAGAGGGTTGTTGACTGCATGCATGTCATAATTTCAGAATGTTGTTCAAGATCAGTAATGGTAGAAGTTTCGGTGACGAAATTGCCGAAAAAAGTGTTCATTCCCTGCGCTTCAGGTGAATTGGAAGAAGCAGTAAATGGTTCATTAGGGTCATTTAAATCCGTTACCGTAAGATTAAGATAATGCTCACAATTGACCTTGATTTTGTTAGGCTTTCCATTCTCGGGTAGCCACAAGTGAGACCAATCTGTCGCAAAATAACCCTATAGTTGTTCAGACCAATATCTACTTAAAAACATGCCATATACTTCAAGGATATCAACGACAATAATATCAATGATCTGATGGACTTTAGGATTAGATGACAATCTGATAA
>ML871175.1:0-11204 GCA_009831015.1 Picea engelmannii | reverse complement strand
TTAGATTATACACCAATCACATGAGACACCAAAATGTAGATATGCTTGAAATGTGAATCGCTTGAAATACCCAAATGTATGAAAAGTGAATTGCTTTAAATGTGATTGTAAAACTTGAAATGAAATATTTGCTTGAAAATGACTTGTTTGGAAAATAAATCACACCACCATAAGATTGCTTGCAAAATGAAATTGAGATGCTATGTTGTGAGATTGCCTTGAAACATGTATTGCAAGTGTTGTGAATGTAGTGTGTAGCTAAATTTTAATAGATTTTAGATGTCACTTTGATTAAGGGATTAAGTTTGATAGATTGAGTCCTAGACTATGTGACTACCCCAAAACCATTATTGTTTTAACCAAAAGGGAGTGTTAGGTGCTTAAGAAGTATGGAAACAAGGCCTACCCTAGCTCCGCAGGTCAAACCCAAAGTTTCAAGGTACTCCACCCAGAGGACGCCGAGCGCCATGAGATCGTCCCCGACCTAGCACCCCGAGCTTCTTTCCAAGTCTTTGATTTTATGGTGCAAAAACAATAATTGGTTGTGGATGCCTAATTACTACCTCCAACCTTTGTCCTTTCTTGTCACCCAAGATCCAACTAAGTGGCAAGGGGAGAGAATACGGGGCAAACATTGGAAACACAAAAATTACTTGAGCAATGATTTTAAATTAAAACAAGCCTTCCGTTACTGCAAGGATGGCTTATGCCAATTTGCAAGATGGGGCAAAACAAATGTATGTGAAATGTTTTATTAGTTTGCCTTAAACAAATAATGAAATTAGTTTATTGCTTTACAAAACAAATGAAATTATGGTTGCCTCACAATTCCGATCATGTGGAGGCACAATGCCCTACCGTTTGACCAATGTGGGTATAAATAAAGAATTAAAATTAAATTGCTTGAAACAATTGAAATAACTTGAAAGCAAAACTACCACAACAATGACAAGTGGAGGCACAATGTCTACCGTTTTGGCCAAGTTGGGTACTATGAAGAAATAAAAGACTTTGGAAATAAATTGCAAACCCCACAACAATGACACAAGTGGAGGCACAATGCCTACTGTTTTGGCCAAGTATGGGTGTAAAAATGAAAAGCAATAAAGGGAAATCCTAACTGTTACAATATCAGATTTTTATGTAAATTTACAAGAATGCCACCCAAGAGACTCAAAAGGGTGTCTTACAACTATATAGAAGATGTAGGAGGGAAGGGAACTTGATGTCCCAACTTAAAAATGCCCTTTGGAGGCCTTTGGGGCTAAATCACTTGTAGCAACTCTCCTTTGATGCTAAAAATCTGCATAAAATATGTCAAAGTATACTATCTTGTGTATGCTACAAAACCATGAAACTTGTTAAGTTTAGTTAGCCCAATGATACATAAACTTAAATCTAAAATTTGAGAATAATTTTGAAACTTTTAGAACCTATTCCACATCATAACAATAAGTACAAAAGAGAATGAGAAAGAAAAGAAAGGTTAGATAAATCTTGGAAACTTTGAAATGATTAAAAGAGTTTGGCTTTCCACTCTAAAGCCACTCTTCCAATCCAATAGTGATTCCCCAAAGCTTGCCTTTGCTACACAAAAAGAATAGAGGTGAGAGCATCCAAAGAAGCTTGCAAAATACTTTCCAAACTAACTAAAGAACTACCACAAAATTAATAGCAATACTACTACCAATAGCACCCAATACAAAATATTTTGCTTGAGTCTCTAAATACAAGCTAGTGAAAGCAAAATGCAAAACAATGGAAACATATCACCTCACAAGAATAAGATGGATACACCAAGAAGACTCCCAATGCACACCATAGATTCTCCAAAGCTTCCTTTATTATCCACCAAAATATCACCACAAATACTTGTAGCAAGATTCATACATGAGAGAGCATGAGAAAGTGAGGAAGAGAGAAAGAATTTTGGCATAATAGATTTGCTATGAGAGGAGATGGTAAGATGAGGAGAGGAGGCCTCAATTTATAGGAAAGGATGAGGAGGGAACCCACTTGGATGGGCTCCAAGTGTCACCCATCCAAAGGGGGAGGGTCCCATCAAAGAGAGCAAGTGGCAGGATGAGGGGTGAGTTGGGAAGGGGGAAACCCCTTTCCATATTATCTAAAAGTCAAGTGGGGTCAAGTGGGGAACTTTCCTAAAGTTTTAGGGGTTCTCATGGTGTATTTCATTTTTTATGAAATATGAGCAAGAGGGGAGGGGGGACTCTTCTAGGAGAATGATGAATGTGGGTTGTGGGTTAGGCTAAGGGGGTTTTTCTAAGTTGGAAAATGTTTTCCCAACTTAGAAAAGGCTATTGGGACACTTTTCCCACACTCTCTCATGACTTTCATAACTTTTACAAAATTCGGCAATTTTAATTAAGTCAATTACATGCTGATTTTTTACTGACTTTGACTCCTCATGGACAAAGACCAAACAAAACTTGTCCAAATGAGCTAAGATTTGGTCCAAGGGTGTAGGGGTGTATGAACCATTTGATTTAAGTACTCATACCCCTATACAAAATACCCAAGGACCATTTTTTTACATTTTACATCGAAAATAATTAAAAATCCCCAGTTTGCGAGGATTTTAATTATTAAAAAATTCCTATCAAAACTTAATGGAATTCCGCGAGACTCTAGGACATGTCTAACATGGTCATTTACAACATTCCTAGACCTTAGTTACATAGGTCTCGTCCCTTAGAATGCCTTTCACTACTTTGGAGAAATTATTGTGGGAGTGAAAAACTCGGGGGAAATAAATAAGGCTGAAAAGCCCAATTAATAACCTGGGGATAAAAAACACTCAGTGAAAGGAACTCTCCTAATAACGAAGTCCTAATGCAACTAACTTAAACTATGATCCATGTAGACCTATTACATTATTATCCCACGCAGGGGAGCGGAAATTCCAATTACAACAAAATGTTGAAGGTCAAAACTGCCTTGTAGAACCAACAAGTCTTCAACTTGGTAGCGCCATTAAGTGCATATCTTCATGTTACATGGAGTTGGCCCCCTAGTTGAATAGGTGGTCAACAGACACCAAAACCATGATGATCCTAGCATAATGGCTTGGGATCATTACAGGACGCATTCCTCAGTTAACTCTCAGCATGTCTCGGTTACCTAGACTTGCAGTTATTTTTAGCCCTCTCATGCACCAATGCGCCTCACCTAACCCTTTTCTCACACTTAACTCGCCATTCACTGCCTTTCATACTTCCCTAACCTATAGGGTGCATTCATTCTCCTCTCTCCATGCACATTTACTCCATTCGAACTCACACTCTTTAAATACTTCTCTCCCACTTTAACTCACACTTTGTTTTTCCCTCTCCACATGCTTCCAACATGCGCCTAGTTTCTATTCTTGGCCTCTCATGCGTCCTCTCTTCCTCCCTTGGGATGTGCGCCCTCACTAGCTTGATATTGGATGCTTGTCTTTGGTTATTGGTCGGATCATTGCAATAGCAGCATAGTGTCTCTCTCGTTCTTCTCTCTCTCTCTCTCTCTGGTCTAGTGGCTCCTCTTTGAGCAAAGTAGTCATTGTACAGGTTGTAGGCTTGTCAAGTGTGGCACAATCAACTCTCTTGTAAGATTCATCAATAAAGAAGTGTGTGTTTGTCTTCAAACCTCTTTCTTGGCGGTATTATGGTAAATTTGTGATCTGATTTGTCATTTTCTGAACTGTTTATTATCATTAATTTTGATCTTCTTGAATAGTTTTTGTTGAGATTTGGGTACCTTGGAAAGTGGTCCCCTTGTGTTTGTGAGCTTCTAAACACATGAGGGAAGTACTTTGTACCTTGTACCATGTACTTTATGTCTAATTTCACTTTGACTTAAGAGATTTAAGTCAAAAGTGAAATTTGGTCATTTTAGCCTAAAATGACAATTATTCACTTTGTGGGTGGATTAAGGGACATAAAGTGAAACTATGGAAATTTAAGTAAAGTGGGTTTTGAGTTGAGATTTACTTGAGATAATCTCAACCATTGATTAGGGATGAGATGAGATGATCTCATCCACCCAACTTTTAGGTTTCCTTATGCTTCCTTAAGGAGGGCACAAGGGGCAAAGGAGGGTTCATTCACTTGTATGCTCACTTGAGGAGAAGTAAGAGGAGCAAGAGGATGAGAATGGTTTCATATGTTGAGGCTAGCTTGGGCACTCCCTTCCATGGAGATAGCCAGCAGGCTTAGGGTCTCAGTTATTTAGTGGGGAGATTCCAGTTCTGAGGAGGGCGCACTTGAGGAGGAGGGCGCATCATCAGTGCGGAGGACTTAGAGAGCTCAGATTGCAGTGAGGTATGTTTCAGAGGGAGGCTACACTTCAGTATCAGAGTATTGTCGAGGGGTTTCTTGTTCAGAGCTTCCAGTTGGCATCTGGCTCCATTTCAGTGGTCTTGACAACATTTCTAGGGGGTGCACCATCCTAGGGCACTCTTGCTTCATTTGGACTTGTGTTTTAGCTTGGATCAAGCTGCTATTGTATCAGGTTCATCTATATTTTGTACTTGTTGTATTCCACCATCTATTCTCCTCATATATAAACATATATTCCAAACTGATTTTCCCCGGGGGGGGTTATCTAGGGTCATGTTGACCAAAAATACATGTGTTCAATTTCATGTATGTTAGAGTGTAGAACTACTATATTTTCAGTTGTAAAGATCTCTAGGTGTGTTACATTTATTTTGGTATGCATGTGCTAACCCTTGGTGACTAAAACTACAAGCTAGAGCACCTAAATTGTGAATGTAACCGTAACAAATCAGCAAGAAGTTCCTGAACTGTTGGCTGTCCTAAAACAGCAGCAAAACCTTCATTGACAGTTGAAACTTAGAGCCAACTTGGGGTCAAAGACAGACCCAGTTGGCAGCTTGATAGGACCTGGAAAATCTTCAATTTTCTCTTCTTTTTCCAGTCTAATTATCATTGTGCTAACCCTACAAGTTTCCTCCAAGTATAGAATATTACTTTTCCTCATCGTTTTGGACTGTTTTTACACGCTGTCCAAGACGAACAGCTTGTTGTTTTGTAGGTTTTACATGCAAAAATCAGACTTAAAGACAGCAGCAAGGAACTTCAGTGTGCCTAGGGACTCCCCCCAGAGGCTAGCAAGCAATAGCCCAAACGGAGAGGGTTTGGTCAGTGACAATTGGGGCCCTACTCCTTTAATTAGCTAAGTTTTTACCGTTGTTATTACACATATATGAGCTCAGAATTGGAGGGTAAAAATTTGTGCTAACAAGTACACAGATGGACAGATTATGGCAGATTCAGTGATATTTTTAGCATATACCATTAGATCTATTTTTAGCAGGTTGCCTCATGCATGCAAATGGCATGCAGTTTTTGGATTATGCATGGGGGGATGATGATAGTGAGATGGGCAATCTCATATTCTTGATTTGGCTATTTTTAGATAATTTCTATTTTGAGAAATTTGGTCTTTTCACCAGCTGATGACAATGTTGGCCAGCCAGTTGATAGTTCTCCAAAAGGGTACTTTCAGATTTTAAAGATTCTCAACCTTGAAATTTTTTTATTTTTAGAAATTTTATCTTTCTTGAAATCTGATAATAGTTTTGGATACCCTTTTGAGAGATGTGCATTTGCCTCTGCTTTGGTGGCATTCTAAGGTGCTTAGGTTCTTGGTCAAAGCTGGTCAACTATCAAACCTTCGTCTAAAAATAGAATTTCAGCATCGGTGGGGATAATCGCATTTTTAGATACCCAATATTGTATATCGTGGGGTGAATTTGAGGGAAATCAAAGGCTAAATTTTTTGTATATTTTTAGCCTTGAGATTTTTGGGATGCCATTACCACTCATATTGTATAAGGCCCTATACTTGTGATTTTCATCACACGCATCCGATATTTATAGGTTGATGGGGCAGTTGATTGACACGGGGTTATTATTGTTGATTGACACACTCTCCTCGACACTTTCCTTGTGACATTGTCAACCACCATCGACAGGTGTTGAGGTGTCTAAAGGCGATGGTTCCACTTGCATATTGTTGCTTCCCTCTATAGCACATTACCGTGAGGAGATTGATTCAATGGTTTATCATTGGGGAGCACTATAGGTGGCATTGACACTTTGGCATTGATATGGTATGATGTTGGGTATTGTTATCCCCCATTCCAAGGGATAACTAAGGAGATGATGTCTCGAGGCCCTCAGGTTGCAGACATGGAGTATCGAGGGATGGATTGACCAATAGTGTCCACTTACACAGATGGAGCCCTGCCTCACCACCATATTTCTCCATTCGTCATGATGGAATTCACCACACCAACTTGCTTCCGGAAGACGGTGGATCTTGCTTCATGAGGTAACAAGTTAGGTATCATGGTAAGTGTCACATTAATACTTGGGGCATTTGAATATGTTGGATTAAAACTTCTCTTGATTATGGAACGTTTTTTTTGGAAATTATGTTTTTTGTCTTATTTCACCTTGGTGAGTGTCATGATTGTTGAGTTTTCACTATGGTTTAATTAATTTTATCATTAGCATGAACTGAACCATAATTACTACAGCAAACCAAGATCACAAGAAGAATAACCATGCACAAGAACACAAGAAGTATCCTGGGAAACCCTTCTCAACAAGGGAAGAAAACCCAGCCAATCCTTTGCTATATTCTCAAGAGAAAGGCCTCCCACACCATCACCAAACCTAGCACACAAGAGGGTGTTGTAATTCTCATAATTTTAGACCACAACTTCTGAAATCATGAGATGACACAATGATAAGTGTGTTTCCTCATTGGGGATCCACCTTTATTTATACAAGACTTATCACATCAAATGATATGTCTATTGGCACAATAGGGCTGACCTCAATAACTCAAAATATAATTAATAATTACCATATTAATTATCTTTTACATTAATTATCTTTTACTTTATGGTGGGGCCGACCTGTACCCTTTACATCACAAATAGGGTTACAAGTAAGTCTGACTCTTGGACAATATAGCAAGGGATTTCATACACCCACTAGTGCTCAACCACTAAGGGCACATCCATCTATGCTCAGTCACAGGGACGTCCACATCTCTATCTCACTGCATCTCACAGGAGAATCACACTCACTAGTGCTCAGCCACTAGGATCACGTTCACCTATGCTCAGCCACAGGCACGTCCTACTCAACAGATCTCTTTGTCACTGCGTCTCACAAGAGAATCATCTGGAGTATCACATCATCTCAACTCTCTGCACAGAGGAGACCAGTACATTGTTTCATCTCTGTCTCAGAGAGAACGACACACCCAACTCATGGGCTTCCTCACCCCGCACAGGGGCACACAGTGTTCCATCTCCGTCTCAAAGAGGAACCACACACCCATCTCATGGGCACACCCAACTCATGGGCTTCCTCACCCCACACAGGAGCACACATCGTTCCATCTCCGTCTCAAAGAGGAACAACACACCCATCTAATGGGCACACCCAACTCATGGGCTTCCTCATAGGCTGATTCACTCAGTATGTGTCCTAGAGGATGTCTCACGCAGTTGTAATCATCAACAATGATTTCCTAGTAAGTGGCCACCCTTGGGGAAAGGGTTGTAACCAGGGGTTTTTCCCTGAAGGGTTGTCCTACCATTCCCACTCATACTTACCACTTTCCATTACTTTTCTCTTTCGTCTCCCCATCTTTTAGGTCATCGGGCTTATTGACCCAAGAAGGGCATGTACCTCTTTTCATGGGAAGAAGGGGTTGAAGGCCCAGAGGCTTGCAGCTAGCAAAAGATAAAATCCAATCATAAACCTTCCAGATGCTCGCCCAGGGATCCCGAAAGAATGAATTGTTTCTTGCAAAAATTGAGGGACACATAAAATAAATAACTAATTGGACATGCCAACCAAGGTAGAGAGTGTGTGGGCAATGTTTTTCATGCTTAGGTAGAAGTTCCACATATCATCTTAAACTTGGGGAAGCATGGTCAAGTATGACCAAGGTAGAGTTAATGTGGACAATGTTTTTCATGCTTAGGTAGAAGTCTCAGTTTAGCTTCAACTTGGAAATACTCTAATAAATTAATGGCAAAGGAGCTTGGAAAAATCATGCATCACGGACGAAGGGCGGCACACCCTCTACAAAGACACCCATATATGAGACAATATGAACCCTTGTATGTCATGAAACCCCATACCTAGAAGTCTAACCCCATCCACCTCATACCCATTACATGACTTAGAAAGGATTGTCCTTGAGAATCTCCCCTACTTGAGAAATTGGTTCACCCAATAGGGAATTATGACACCCCTCCCATATCTAAATTTCGCAAATTGCATAGGCTCTTTGAGCATTTGCTTAATTTGAAAAGGTAGATTTGATGCACATGTTTAGATGGCTCTTGTATTAAATGTTTAGAGTGTTTTTTTATCCTCGGGAGGTTAATGTGGCCTAACCAGCCGGGTTAATCTCCCTTGAGTTTTTCACTCCCACCCAATAAATCCTCCAAAGTGGTGAAAGGTGTTCTAATGAAGTCATTCCTAGGTAGCTAGTGTTTAGGAATGTTGTAAATGACCATGTAAGACAGCGCGCGAAATTTCGCGGAATTCCGTCAGGTATAGCTAGGTTCTTTTAAGATTTTGAATTAATTAATTAATTAATTCTGGGTAATTAATGTAAAACTTAGGTCTCGGGATTTTTGATAGGGGTATCTGTACTCAAAAGAAAGCTAATGAGACCCCCTAGACCCATGGGCCAAGTTTCAACTCAATCGGACAAGTTTTGCTAGGTATTTTGTCCACTTAGGAGTTTTTCGAGAAAACGGTAATTTTAATTGCCAAACCCAGGACATGGGCAAATGTCAATTTTGTAATAATGAGTCAAATTAAGTGAAGTAAGTGGCAAATAATGATGAGAAAAACCCACCTAACCTATTCCTAACCTTTACCTACCCTTTTACCCACACTTTAATTAATTCCCCACTTAAAGCTACGTCCCCCTTTGAGGCTTACGTACCTCTCCCACATATTAATTGGAAACTTACTCTTTTGGTGCATGAGTCCCTCTTCCTTTACCTCACGCCCCTCCTTCCCTCCACATCATCCATGAGTGTGGACTCCACACTCCTTCCACACTCCAACTTCAACTCCCACGCATCCCTCCACATCCCTCTCTAACTCACGTCACCCTCTACGTAATGTGGAAACATCACGTTTGATTTATGGAATGTTGCTTTCAAACAAAGCGTGGGCCTTCCTTTCTTCCACTCACATGCCAATGGGGAGTGTGTTCAACACACTCTACCCACACGTCCCCACTTTCCCTCACTCTCCTCACGCCTTTCCCCTTTCAAGCTCACGCTTTCCTCCCTTATCCTTCACGCTTTGCTTTTGAGTTACGTCTTTCCCTTAAAGAAATTGGAAACATCATATAAGAGAATGGAAGGTTGCTTTCAAACAAAGCGTGGGTCTCTTCCTCAAACCAATTCCTCTCTCCTTTCATTTCTTTCTCCCTATCCAACTCATTTACTTACCATTTCCCCTCACCCTAAAAGCTCACTCTTTCATTGGTTTGAGTTTCCTCATGAATTTAGATCTTGACATTTGTCAATGATCTGAGAGGGGTCTCCTTGGTTTCTTTTGCTATTTAAGAAACCTCACCCTCACTCTTTATTCACCTTTCATTATTGCATTGTTATGCTACTATTTTCTCACCATCTTATTCTCTTCCTCTCTCATTGTTATTTTCACGTTTCTTCGTTGGTGTGGCTCTTGAAGAACTTGTAGCAATTAGTGGCTACAACTTCTTCCATTTGGATAATAAAAGGAAATGCTTTGGAGGATTCAAAGATCTCAAGACTTGTCTGGGCTCTTTATATGCGTATGAGGTGAAATCATTTGTTTTTTAAATATTTGTGTGATTATAGGTAGATTCTTGGGTAAATTAGTTTACTTAACTAACTTTAGCGATTGTATAATTGCTAGCTTATTTGATCTTCATGTACTAATCATTGAAATTAATTTTGATTATTAATATATGCCATCATTATCTATTTTCGTCTCACATTTTGTTTAAGCTTTGCAAGACACTTCAAGGAGAGGATATTGGAACAAGTCCAAGCACGGATTTGCATTTACTTCTCACTTACACTCCAGATTATTTCTGATATTATTCACCTTCTCTCATTCTTGATTTTAGTAGCTAATATGTTTAGATAGGTCACCTAAAATCATATAATTTTATGGTTTACATATGTAACAAATTTCTGCCTAAAAACAGAAATTTCATTAACCTTTTGAGTGTGTTGCAGCTCAAATCAGCGAGCAATAGCTTGTTGATTTTTGCAGGTTCTTACCAGGACAAGAGGGCATGCTGCCCAATTTTCATACACAACACACCCTCAAACAACTCCTTGAAGTGGTAACAGTTTCTCATCTTTTTTTCCTCTCTAAAATGTTGTAAACGCAAGCCCAAAAGAGTTGTACCCAAGCGGCTTGCTTTCCTTCCCTTCAGTCTTTACTTTGCATGTTTAGGTTAGTTTTATTTTTTGTCTTTCCTTGCATGCTTAGCTAAATTAGTTGTGATTTCTACATGCATGCTTAACTTAAAATATTCTAGAATAGATCTCATAACATATGCTAGCTTAGAGCCCGTGGTGGCTTAGGTTAGATCTTTATTTTCCGTTGCATGCAAGTTTTGGTTTCTATAATCTTTATCTTACACATGCACATGCTAACACCAGTTTCATAAAGGCATAAAGTAATCATCTTTTACAATTATGCAAGTTGCTTTCGGTTCTTACACTTCATATGTGCAATCTAATAAACTAAGAACTCAATCGTTAACTCTAGTTTGGGTCACCAAGGCTTTTTCCGGAAACTAAGTTTTAACTTGCAATTTGGCAATCTCTTGTTGAGCAAGCTACGAGCACTCAATCACACTTCGCAATATTTAGCTCATAGGTCCAAAATTTATTAATTAGACTTAATAGGACACCATAACTCACCATCTTCACCACTTAAAAACTGAGGTTTTGAGGAAAGCCACGGAAAGTTTTTCGGAGTACTCGGCCTTAGGGTTGACCTGTGAAGCTAGGGTAGGCCTCGTTGCCTCACTTCTTGAGCATCCAGCAACCACTTGGTAATAGGGGGAGGAGAGTTTTGGGTTGACACCTAAATAGGGCTAAAATTAATCTCACACTTAATCACTTA
>WSFP011448494.1:0-19941 GCA_009831015.1 Picea engelmannii | reverse complement strand
TCTAGAGTAATCATCAATGATCAACATGAAGTAGTTTTCTTTCCCTGTTCCTTCCTATCTTGATGGTCCAGATAAATCCATATGAACTAATTGGAGTGTTTTCTCTGTTGAAGCAGAGCTCTTGGATTTAAACTGTGTCCTGGTTATCTTTCCTACCTGGCAGGGTTTACACACATAATCTTGTGGTTTTGATGTTCTTGGAAGATCTTTTACTGCCTCAAGATTTTTGAGTTTGATTAATTGGTCAAAGTTTAGATGTCCAAGTCTCCTATGCCATAACCAGCTTTCATCATGTTTTCTTAGATGATAGTCTTCTCTATCTTCTTTCAATACATATACATTATTATTTGTCCTTATACCTTTAGCCACCACTTGTCCTAAGTTTACAAACTTTATCTTAAAATCTTTGGAAGTGAACACCACTTCACATCCTCTGTCACACATTTGACTTACATTGAGAAAATTATGTTTCAGCCCATCTACAAGAAGAACATCCTGGGCTTTTCCTTTACCATTACTCAAGCTCACCATCCATTTACCCTTGATTTTACCTGGTTCATCATTTCCAAAGGTCAATTTTATTTTATTTCCTTTACTTATAGACATAAAGTTGTCCTTGTCTCTAGTCATGTGCTTGGAACATCCACTATTTATATGCTAGGGATCTTTTTGTTTTTGAGCTGAAAGTACTAGACCACATTTTTTACTATCTTTCTTTTTCCATGTGTTGGCATTTCTGGCTAAGGGTTTTATCCTTATATCTACTTTGTAATTCTTCAGATGGCAGTTTGCAGCTTTGTAGCCGAAGTTATGACAGTTATAGCATTCAAACTCATTGTTCAATAGGTCAAAGTGATTGGTGAAACTTTGTCTACTCAGTGGTTGTTTAGTTCTATGTTGCAAAGATTGTTTATTTCTTGATTTCCTCAGTTTCATATCTCTAAACTTAATTTGACAATTTTCAATCTTATCACCAAAATTAGAGCAGTAAAAATAGTAACCATGGAAGAAAGTTTGGTACCTGAAGGATGGCCTTCTTCTTCGCATTTGTTGCTCCATCTTCTGATATCTTTGTTTTTTATCAGGGATCATCTTGTCTTTATTAGCTTCTGGTGACAGAGTACTCACATGGTCTGATTGTCTGCTGACTTGGAACTTGATCATCTTTACTAGCTCTTTCTTGCTTGAACCACTTACATAGCCTAATCCAGTCTTCAACAAAGGAGATCTTTGTTTGCTCAGAATTTCATTTAGTTATGTTGAGGCTTTAATGCTTGGAAGATTTTGGAGATACAATGCTTTAAACTTCTCCATCTCTTTTCTGGTTTTTACTACCTCTTCTTCCAAGGCTTCACATCTTGCCTTCTTCTCTGATAACTGTTATTTCAGAATGTCCTCTATTTTCTTTGCTTCTTATAATTCCACTTTTAGCAGGGTAAAGTCTTCATCAGGTTTTTTACTGTCTTTCTCGAACTGTATTAGCAACTGTTTTTTCTTTCTCTTCTTAAGTCTAAGTCTGCCAATCTCTTCCAAATCATTGATCATATTTGCTTCCAGGTCAAACACAACTTCTTCATCATTAACATCACTTCTTGTGCTTTTATTATCACAATCCTCTTTGTCCATAAGCATGAATTCATTTACCTTATTTTCACAAGAAGAGTCACTATCTATGTCTCCTGAAGAGTCATCATTGTTTACACATAAAATTTTCTTTTTACCAAATCTCTTGGATTTATACTTCTCTTCACCTTCAGAGTTTTGTTCCTTATTCTTGTGTGGACACTTAGATGCAAAGTGACCTATATTTCCATAGTTAAAACATTTGAAGGGAAACTTTCCTTGGTACTTGTTTGATCCTTTCTTTAGTATTCTCACAAATTTTTCTTCAATTTCAACAAGATCAGAATCCTCATTCTTATCTACTTTAAATGATGATTCTCTAGAGGTGTGTTTTATCCTTACTAATCCTCATTTCATAAGAAGTTAGAGTTCCTAGAAGTTGATCAATAGACAAGTTCTTAAGATCATTCAGTTCTTCTATTGCATAAACTTTTGGATTAAATCCATTTGGTAGAGATCTTAAAATATTCTGAACTAAAAATATGTCTTCAATCTTCTCACCAAGACCCTTCATGGAATTCACAAGATCCTCAACTCTTAAGAAAAAATTATTAAGTGTTTCATCCTCATTCATCTTTAGTTGTTCAAACTGTAATATGTAGGTTTGAAGCTTGGCATCATTTACCTTCTCATTACCTTCATAACTGCTAATGAGTTTGTACCACATTGCTTTGGCATATTATAAGTGCATAACTTTTACAAATTATTCTTTTGCAAGCCCACTCAGAATAGGATTCATAGCCTTAGCGTTGAAGCTGAATTCTAGCTTGTCATCCCTATTATCTAGTACAATTGGCTTTACATAACCAGTCTCTACCACATCCCAAACATCTGCACCTAAAGTCATTATTTAGGTTCTCATCCTAACTTTCTAGAAGCCAAAGTTTGTTCCATTGAACAGGGGGGCCTTATTGGTTGAAGTTCCTTCATGACTTGTCATGTTTAAGCTTATTGATCTACCTTTAAATAAAAGGAACCTTCTCTGATACCAATTGTTGGACAAATGAGAGGGGGGGTGAATCAGTTGTTACTGTGCTTAAACAATTATTCCCATTTTAAACTCCTTACAGAACACTCAATGAAGATCACAATAATGCATGGAAGTAAGAAATAAAATATTCAACATCAATCACACACATGAAATATACAGAGACAGATATTTCCCGAGGAAACCCATAAAGGGAAAAACCTCTTCTTCTTGATATGATAAGTAATCTTTGTTTTCTGTACATTGTCATTCTTATGAGCACCAACTCCTTTTGAGGCTACGACCTCTATTTTACAAAAAGCAACTTGTTGAGAGCACCAACTCTCTCGTTTCTCTAGCACCCACTAGAAGGAAGCACCAACTCCCTGAGTATTCCAGCACCAACTGGATGGAAGCATCAACTTCTAGTCACACAGGTACCAACCTATATAACAGAGAACAATATTTGTCCCTTGCACCACCCTACCACCCTGGTTTTTCTAGCTACAACCAGATGGAAACTACAACTCCTTGTGTTCAAGCACCCACTTGAAACTCTGAGGACAACAGTCCTTTCTAGAACCTCCCTACCACCCTGAAATATAAATCTTTGCTTACTAAAATTTATTATAGTGATACAGTGTTTATCAATGGCTTACCAGTCTCATCACTATTTTGCTACACTTCTCTTCTCTGTCTACATCAGTGTCTTATTCCTCACATTCCTTGCGCTTTCTGTTCTTCTGCATTTTATGCTATGTGCACCATATCAATTTTATGTGTTAGGCCTTTGCATGCTCTTCACTGCGTCATTGTTCTGCCCTTTAGATTTTTCACTGCATCTCATCCTACCCATAGCATAGCTAAACAGAGAATCAAACTCCTCTTCTCTGTTCTACATGTCTTTCACACGCTGAGTCCTCTGCAGGATCATCATGGCAACTCTTCGTCTTCTCTAGCAGTTATGTTGAATGTGTTCATTATCAGTGGCCATTTTTCGGAGTTTCTTTGGCTTCTCTAGCAGTCACAACTCTTTTTCTTCTCCATCAGTTACAGTCAGTTGATTTTGTCTTCTTTGGATTCTAAGCCCCTTCCTTCACATGATCACCGGTGGTGACCAAACGCCTATTGAAAAGGTGATTCCCAATCTTGGTTTAGTGAGCGGTAGCTCCATTTCACGATATGAACTTGGGATATGAAATTCACGTGACCACATGATTGTAGGCACATCCATAGGCGTGACCTTGGTTTCGACTACGACCTGCTCATAAAAAATTAAGACTCGAGCATGTTCTAGCCCTGCAATGCGATGGGACCGTCAATCTCATGATCTTGACGGTGCTCCTGAATGGACAGTTCATATTTGATCTTTACACTCATCCTTTCATTATTCAATCTGACATCTAGGACTTAATCAAACATTGATATAGACAGTTGTCGGAACTCCGCCCTTCGAAACTTTGGTATTTCAACTTTTCAAACTTACACTATCCTTCCATTGTACTATGATCAACAGTTGAGAATACACCCGAAGCTATCTTTCAGATCAGACGACTCATGTCCTTGTTGAGGTGGTCTGTTGACGTGGATGAGAAATGTAGCAGTGTAGTGGAGTGTGACATCATAGCATGGAGGTGGTATGTATGAGTGGTTTGGTGATTTACTCAGAGGGGGTGTTAGGCGGTAAGTGGTAATGAGTGAGGTGGGTCTGAGTTAATAGGAGGGTGACACATATGAGGGTCCCACATGGAAAATACCACCAACTCGGACCCCCCCCCCATGGTTAAAGGCAAAAAGGTCGGGGGGGTCCGATATGCACTGTCGACTGTAGATTTGAGTGCCTGATTCTTGGCCACTGAGATTAGCACGCCCTTCTTTTATCTTATCCTATCCTTCCACTTTAGAGTGATCTGACGGTTGAAGTTTACTTTGGATGATCCAATGATCGAGGATTCATTTTGTCTCTCTGAGTCTCCAGACCTTAGAGATTTCAAATCTCAAACTAACGCTCTAGATCAAACAGCCCAAATTCACTTCAGATGATTTGACGCTTGAGATATTATTCAGATGATATAACGACTGATATTTACTTCGAATGATCTGAAGGTCAAGGATTCATTTCGACTCCCCGGGTCTCCGAACTTCAGGAATTTTAAATCTCAAGCTAAATTCTTGAAGTGATATTTTTCTAGAGAGTAACCTCCTCACATATTTATACCCGAAATGAATGACGTTTGTTGGATCATGATCTTATATAAATGGCTCGATCTGTCTGTGATGTATCTCTTCTATCTTATCCTGTCCTTCCACTTAGAATGATCCAATGAATGACGAAAATTCGCATACCTCGCTTATCCTATCCTTCCACTCGAAAATGATTCGATGACTGACGGGAATTCGGGTGATCGTGATCTCAGATATCATCCCTTGCTTATCTTGTCCTTCCACTAATTCAATATGACGGTCATCGCATTTTCTCCATATTTGATGGTCCACATTCATTTCGGATTTCAGGCTTTGGGTAATTCAACTTTCAAGTTGCCAATTCTTCCGAAGTGAGATTCCCCGAACAGTAACCTCCTCGCAACTTTTGTCATGAAACAGATGTTTTTCGTCGATCATGTTCTTAGATAAATGGCTCGATCTATCTTCGTTGTTTCTCTTCTGTCTTATCTCCATGAGGTGACTTCGACCCTCATCCTTCCTCTAAACACTTCCAATCCTCTATCTCTCCTGAGCTTGATTCCTTTTCCTGTTTGCTATCGATGTTATTGTTCTTGCCATCAATGACAAGCACACACTTTCCTATAAATCATGCCAACATGATGTACTCACTAGCATAATAGAACAACTCATATACTATGTACCCCTTCACCATGGAGACCTATGGTTTTACCCTTAGTCAAATGAACCCCTTCGATGTTTTCATGTACCTCTCTAAGAAGAACATCCGATGACATGAAAGAACCCCATTTAATTCAACCTCCTCAAGTAGGTGAATTAGAAGATGGACTTGCAAGTCAATAAAACTTGTGGGAAGTTCTTTCTCAAACACACAAACAATCTCATCTTTCTCTAAGTGCCACCATGGAATGTTATCCATATGAATCTCCTTTGATATAATTCAGATAATTTTGATATGTCACATTGTTGGTCCTCGGGTAAGTCATGGTTCACACAACCACACACGAGAAAAGGATAGTGACACTACACAATAGAAACACATCGTTAATTTCCATAAACATGTGAGTGCATATCATATTTTCATTGACACTATAGAAGAAGAATCATGTATTCGACATACATACCCTTAGAAGATTCAGAAGGTTAGGTAATTCCAACCTTGAAAATTTCCCTTCTACAATGAAGAAACGTCATAGAGTCAACCCATATAAAGAAGGTCCCTTCACACCCAATACAACATCCTTCACCATAAAAAGATCATCTTTCTTCAAAATCCATGGGACATCACCTTCTTTAAAAGACCAAGAGGGACCATCCCCTCCTCTACTTTCCTTTCTTGTCCAATGTCTCTTTTTAGTATTTGGAGCAATATGATCTCTCCTAACAACCTATGTGTCACTTTTATTTGATGATATGTGCCTCCATAAAGAAGATGAAACATTTTTTAATATATGCATGAGATCTAGTAAGTGGCCAATCTTAAGATTATCCCTATATGGAATCTCATAAAATATAGATTTCCTTTTCATCCCAATGGGAGTTTTCTCAACATAGGTGTCAAAAAAATTAGGATCATTGAACATAGGTTCCCCATTTGAATCAAACAATTTTACTATTTCCTTCTCTTTCTCTATGTCAAATGCCCTAATCTAATTTGTCGATGTAATATTTCAGGTCTCCGGGCTCTCTTTGGTTTACCATTGAATATGAAAATATTCTATAAGGGTGGTGTTATTGGAGGAATACCCTTGAGCAGTTAGTCATACATCAGATTTCATAGGTATTTTGACCACCTAGCCTTTATAGAAGGTCCAAAACATCTACATCCATGATACCCTTTTGTTATAGGACCTATGATGTTATTGTATACAAAGAACATTAGTTTCAAAAAGATAATTGTACCAAATTAAGTATTCCAAATAACATTATAGATATAAATAAATCAATCAACATGATTACCATATCAAATTCCTTGTCCTAGATAATAGTGCATGGTTTATGCACATATTCCATACAAAGTAAAAGACCTTTCCATTAGGATGGGTCTTGATACATCTTATGCATGTATCCCTTCCTATAATTTATTAAATTCATTGATCAATGGTTGGAGGTAGACATCCATTCTCTTCACTTGTATTCTACCCAGGACTATAAGAGCCATCATAAGATGTTCATTCTTCATGGAAAATCATCGGGGGGGGGATTGTTATTGATCACTACCACTATCCAAACACAACAGTTGGTGTTTTGGAGGTAATACATGTTATCTACATCCATGGTTATCCTTAATCATAGGATCTGTAATTTATCCTGGAATTTATCAGGCCATGCATCCTCTATGTGCTTCATGGCTATTGAATCTACCAGGATTCACATAACTCCTAGATAATTTCCATGTGAAGAATGCCACCCTTGCAACATGACTAATGTTTTTAACGAAAGAGCCTTTGAATACTTGGAATTATAGGCAGGTACCTCAATATGTTATGAGGAGGACCATGTGCCTCACCCTTGTTTTTATTTTATTTTTGGCACTTGTCATTCCCACATTCTCTACATATATATTTGTTTTCACATTCTTTTATGTATAGAATACGATCATTCAGACATGTGTGTTATGATATGTACTAAACACCCAACATTTTCAACATTTTTGTTGCCTCTACATAGTTATTTGGCAAGGAATTATCTCTGTTACGAGGAAAATATCTATATGGCTAGGGGTAAACCACAATAGATGTAAATGACTGTAGAAATCAAATCTAATCCCAGGTATTCTATATAAACAAATATTCTAGCAATACAATATAAAATGCTTACCTCGTCCAGACATTTGATGAAGTCCACTATTGAGAACTTGACTCAAAGAAATACACCTGCAACTTGTCCTCAACAACCAAGAAATGCAAGCATATGGTGATAATATATAATGTTAGCACATTCAATAGCATAATCCATCAACATTCCTAACAAATACTCCCATGGATTAACAATTAAAATATTTGTAAGATATTAATTGGACGATAAAAGAGTATTTCTATTAAAATGTAATTAGAAGAAGTGAATGAATTACAAACGTTTTCGCTAGCACGGTTCAGAACCGAGAAACTAAGTCTCTTCCAGCTGGGCCTCCACCACTTCAATCCTCCACCAAATAAAATATCATATAATAGAGACAATGACGTTGTCAATCAAATAGGGAAGATCTTGGGGGATGAACAATGTGTTCAGACTTAAAAGGACAAAGGGATGTAGACTCAATATGAAGTGAATAATTTATCTAGAGTAACTTTTCTCTCAAAGTTGAATTCTTCTCCTCTTTTCCATAGCTCGGATTTGGCCAATTTATAGCCTTCAAGTGAAACTGAAGGGCCAAGTTGGAACATTTCCAGTATATGGAAGGACAAGGATCATGGATATTGTGATGTGACATGGAAACCTGACACCATTTTTTAATTTTGGGCACAAATCCTGATGTAAATGGGTTGTAGTGGTGCAACCTGCATATACAGATGTTGTACAGTTGTTAGGGCACATAAATGTGGACAAATAATGTTTTTAGCTCTGGGATTTGCAAAAACCGAACTTCAAGTCTACATAGGGAAATGGAACAAGGTCTTCTAAGAAAAATTTCATAAGGTGAGGAAAATCTTGCTATAATAGATGTCCCCTAATGTGCGAGGTCAGAGGAGTATCTCTGATGGCCGAAATACATTATAATGCCCATAAGTGGAGTAATGGAGACCCAAATGGATGAACTAGTTTCTCATGAGAATATTGCAATTTGTAGTGACTTTGCACACATGGATGCCAATTTGAATTACATTGCAGATCCATGTGAAAATATAACAAACAATTGTTCGTGGCCACGAGTAGGATATAAAAAGTTGGCTACATGCCAAAGGCTTTCATAGTCACAAACAAGGCCCAGTAAAAATAGTGTCAAAATCAATCTGAAGATATCTATATACAATAAAGTACAATTTGATCTCCCATGATCACTGAAGTCACATAGGTATTGGTCCAATGAAAGGTAGCAAAAGCTCAAGAAAGTTGGGACTATGAACTGATGTCTTCAAGTATTCTACACGATCCACCAAAGGTGCAAGTCTACATCATGTGAATAAAAGGAGTTGAGTTCGAACACAATGAGACACAATTTGATTACCGGTCATTAAGGTATACCGTTAACAAATGTGAGACAACCTACTGATAATGAACATAGGTATCAAGGCACCAAGTACATTCTTACAAGTGTGAATAGAGGTGTTGAGGTCGAACACTTGAAGAATCCATCGATCAGGAGACATTGATGTATTCCCAACTGTCGATGGAGGGATAACCTACCACTAATGACTGTAAGCCTCGAGGCACTCATAGGACTCTAGGTCTCATTTCCATAATAGATGAGTTGAATTTGATGGAAGGAGACCCACTAAAAGGAGAGCATTAAGTCATCTCTCATCATTCACTACAAGGTACAAAGAAGGAGCTTGATGATTTGGACGAAATCAGACAAAGAACATGTTCACAAACCAACGACCCTATGCGTCTTTCACGTGTGCCAGATGCAAGTGACAATCGAACAAGACCCTATGAATAGCAGAAAATAAGGAAAACTACTGACAAAGGCTAATGGCATCCAAGACACTACACGAATCTCAATGTGTGAATATATGTCTTTTCGTCAAACACAAGGCAAACCACCTATTCAATGACCAATGATGAAATGTTGACTGTTGGATTCAAGGTTACCTACCAATGAGGAAAGTAGGACCAGGGTGCGCAATAGGAATACAAGTTCATGTGATTCTGATACATATTGAGGGTATGGATGACATGAAAATTCAAGAGTTCTAAAGAATGGCCGACACAAGTTGATAGACATCCTTTGAATAAGAGCATGAGACATATGGAAGACTATGGAATCATAGACTCAATGATGAAACTTTGAGATGCAAGAGGCATCAATCAAACTCTCCATAAGGACTGTAAGAGTAACCAGTCAGGGGAGTAAACTCTCTATAATGAGCTCAGCTTCCGAAGGTCATGCTAAACCCAAAATTTTGATGACAAGTGGACTCAAAAAAAAAAATCTTTGTTCAAAGGAGACACGATTGCTGCCAATATAAGATAATATTCCCTTCCATCCCGTATTTTTTTTTTTCATAGTCAAATGAATGTTATGATACAGAGGAGGAAACGAGTGTCACAAGTAAGAAAAACTAGTTCCAGTAGTGAAACATACCTATGCTCAATGCAAGAAGCTGCATGTTGGAGATGGACACTCAAGGGAATGTTTCCTCCTGGGTATAGGGTGTCAAGTTGCAAAGGATATAAACAAGTCTCTACTTGGTTGATGATGAAAAATACTGAGGTGAAAGGCTTATAATGAAAAAGAGAGAACTGACAATAGTCTCAATACTGCAAGAAAGGGAATCATATGCAATTACAACTTAATGCCAAAAAATGTCCTTTTTCGTAATCTTAGTCTGATTGGTTTGAAAAAGGGATAAAATTGCACCAAACAGACGTGATTTCAAATCCAATTTACGAGTATGAAAGATACAATTTCACTCAACAATATTTTCTCTTTTTGAAAATGAGTCGAAAATGAGCTTAACCAAGATTCGCGACCTTTCAAATCCAATTAACGAGTGTGAAAGGGACAAAGTCACTAGGAAATATTTTTGTTTTTTAAACGAGTCAGAAAAGAGCTTAAATTAGACTCGTTTGAGAGGTTTCTAGGCGGCATGTCATGGGGGAGGCCAAGGCTCCAATGCAATATTTATGTGAAATGTCAGTAGCTTACGAATAGCTAACACAAGCTTGGGAAAACCCAAAGCTCTCCAAGTCAAAGAGGATAAAGTGCTAGTGGAGGTTACCTTCTCCACGTTATATTGGATAATGTCTCTTACTTGAAAAGGCATAGGAGAAGGAATTGGATACCCCACAAGACCATCCCAGTCAAAAGGAGCCTCTTCAAGACTTGGAGGGAGAGTACTCGGGGAGAGTACTAGAAATGTTAAGTACATGGTATAAAAGGTATAGAACTAGAACTAGAAGAGCAGGATCAACCGAAAATTGCATCGACATGACCACTTCTTCAACCATTGGTTGAATAGGATGCGAGACAAAAAGTTCAAAAGATGCATCACCCCCCAAAATAGGAGTGGGATCGGTCAAATATTGCATCGACATGACCGCTAGTTGAACAGGATGAGAGACAACAAGGTCAAGGGATGCATCAACCCCTAAAGGAAGAAGGGTTTCAGCAGAGGATTGCATCAGTGTGACCTATGTATCAACCAAATATGGTTGGGAAACAAAGGATGAATCAGAACCTGAAAGGCCCCTAGGTAAGGACCACGCTTTTGGTACCACAACAGTGGCAGGGCACAAACGAGTAAGGTGATCTCCTTTGCAAATCCTACAAAGGAACTTGGGATTACATCTTAAACATATAGGTTTCTCAATCGCATGAATTCCCCCAGCATGAATTGTAGTGGCTGGTGACATGCTCTCAATATGACTTGTAAAGGCTAGTAGCAAATTTGCAGCATGACTGGCAGAGGTTGGTGGTGAAGGCCCAACATGACTAGCAGAGGTTGGTGATGAATCACCAGCATGACTAGCAGAGGTTGGTGATGTATGTGAAGTGTGACTAGAAATGACTATATTTGTGCCCCCAACATGACTTGCAACGACTAGTTGTTGGTCTTCAACATGGCTTGCAGAGGTTGTCGACCAATATCCAACATGACTAGCAAAGGTTGGTGATATAATGCTAATATAACTTGCAGTGACTGGACTTGTTGCAGCGGTTGGTTGTGGAATTTGAGACCAAGGTTCCAGGAAAGACTGGTTTTGAGAAATTACAAGCCAAGAAGGGTTCTAATATACACCATGGCCATGTCCGGCAGGATAGTATCCTCCTCCATACTGATTCATAACAGGTTGTAAGGGAATCATCACTGAGGAAGTCGCTTGCGAAGAGAAAGTGAAATGAAAAGGGTTACTCATGTGAGGATATATGTTGCCCCCAGATGAAGGATCTTCATGAAGGGGGTTGCCCATACTATAAGAATGAATCCCTCCGGATGGAACGAAAGAGGACAGACTAAGGTCCGCCATGGGAAAATCATTCGTAGGAACCGACATAGCGGAAGAAGGATAGGTGGACAGAGTGTAATAAGTGGAATGACTTCCCATTTGAGCACTTTATCCTGGAAAATTGGATCCGTAGGAAGGAATATTCCAATCTCCTACAGTAAGAGTTGTTTGAGGGATATGACTCGCACCAAACGAAAAGGAAGAATAAGGAGGAATCATGCCCCCAGACCCAAAACTAGGATTCACATAAGGATGCGGGACAGAGGATGGCAAGTGTGAAGACATGTTTGGCATACCATGAGAAAAATGATTAGAGACCCAAGGAATTGACTGAGTATCATAATTTTGCATACCATTATGAAACATGGATGGATTCATCCCCATGAAATGAGGGAGTGTTATGGGGGAGGTAGCAGTAAATGAGGGAGCTAAAGGAACTCCACTATCCATGATAATGACAACTCAAGGCATGGTATAAAATCCTAAGGTCAACTAATAATCAAAGAGCACACCAAAGTAAAATAAACAAAAGGCCAATATGCACACAAACATGATAAAGTGGTTGAAAGGGACCTCCCTCTCTAAAGTAGGCATGCCTCGCCTAAGAGGGGCCTGAGACTCCTCTACTAAAAATCATAGGTAACAGAATTACTTATAAGGGCCCTTGTGGGCTTAACAACCAGCATGTCAGATCCCCCCAGAGAGGTAATCCTCCATAAAGCTTGTCTGTTTTTTGATCCTTATTTGACCCAAGGTACCTGCAGAATAACCCTTGTAAGTAACCTATGTGGTACCTAAGTCAAGCAAATAAGAAACCATGATATAACCAATGCACATGTGAACAGTCATAATTCAGGTCCGTCGTATGGGTAGGGTAACAAATCCCAAGACCTTGAAAGCACCGCCTCTCACAGAGGTAAGGGTACTAGAAACATCCCCATATACGAATAGATCCCCAGAAATATATCTAAATCTAAGAAGGTATCGGGGGGAGATACCTTCAACCAACCTCACGTGACCTCATTCTTAACTCTGGTGTAAGAGGAGCCTCTTGATATTACTGATTATACAATGGATTTCTCCACTCCCTTAGTTAGACACATATGTTGATTTAATAGCCTTGGAGAAGTTTACTCACAAAATCCTGTTCCAAGGCTCTAAATCTGAAGCTAGTTTGTGCACCCTAGAAGATAAAATCGTTACTAATCAATTTTAAATTATAAGTGTTACTTTTAGTGGCCTTGCTTACTCAACAAGGTGTGGTCGCGAAACTAATGATGTTATGACTCAACAAGTAAAATAAATGAATATGAATACAATGCAAATTCCTAACTTTAATTCCCAAATAAATGATATGCTTTTCAGAATGCAATTCTCAATTTAGTTCTACAACTCTAAATAAGATGCAATATTTCTTTACATGTACTAAGATCAATGATAAGGACCTAAAAATCAAATGCCATCAATGAAAAATGCCTAATATTTTTGTATTTTCAATATAAAGGAATGAAAATGCAAGGACTGAACACCAACTTGATATAAAGGCTCTACTATATGTAAAGAGAGACAAACCAAGTAGGATATCAAGGAGAAAAAACCCAGCCCAAGATGCAAGGACAATCAAATGAAAAGGATGATGAGAAAGGCACCGCCCAAAAATTCAACCAAAGAAATGTTTCTCTATCATTCCACAGACACTTAACAATCATAAAAGAGACCCAAGAAGACTCAACAATCATCAAAACCTACATAGCAACCATCAAACCCAACAACCAAGCAACAAAGGGTGATGTACATGACTGTTCAGGAGAAAAGTGCATATATACACTTCTTGCAGAAGGACGAAACATGTATGTACACAATTGTCAGGTAAAAACCCGCGTATATGTGTTAAAATACAGCCAAACTAAGGAGAAAGCTAAGAAACTCATACCCAGAATGAACAGAGGCTATCAAGCAATAATACGACAAGAAAATCAATATAAACGATAGCAATCAAAGGAGAAAAACACTCCCAACCCCAAAAAAGAAGATCATATCCCCAGTATTGTCGCCAATTCTGTTACGAGGAAAATCTCTCTATGGCTAGGGGTAAACCACAATAGATGGAAATCACTGCAGAGATCAACTCTAATCCCATGTATTCTATATTAAAAAATCTGCTATCAAGACAATATAAAAGGCCTACCTCGTCCAGACGTTCGATCAAGTCCATCGTTGAGCACTTGACTCAAATAAATACACCTGAAACTTGTCCTCAACAACCAAGAAACACAAGCATATGGTGATAATATATAATGTTATCACATTCAGTAGCATAATCCATCAACATTCATAACAAATATGCCCATGGAATAACAATTCAAATATTTGCAAGATATTAATTGGACGAGAAAAGAATTACTAAAATGTAATCAGTAGAAGTGAATGAATTATAAACTTCTGTGTCGGTACGGTTCAAAACCGAGAAGCTAAGTCCCTTCTAGTTGGGTCTCCACCACTTCAATCCTCCATCAAAGGCAAGCTCATATAATAGAGACAATGAGGTTCTCAATCAAGTAGGGAAGAGCTTGGGGGTTGAACAATGTATTCATACTTAAAAGGACAAAGGGATGCAGACTCAATATGAAGTGAATAATTTCTCCAGAGTAACTTTTCTCTCAAATTTGAATTCTTCTCCTATTTTCCATAGCTTGGATTTGGCCCATTTATAGCCTTCAAGTGGAACTGAAGGGCCGATTTGGAACGTTTACAATATATGGAAGGCCAAGGATCATGGATCTTGTGACATGACATGGAAACCCAACACCATTTTTTTAATTTTGGGCACAAATCCTGATGTATGCAGGTTGTAGTGGTGCAACCTGTACAGCTATTAGGGCACTTATATGTGGAAAAATAATGTTTTTAGCTCTAGTATTTTCAAAAAAGGGACTTCAAGTCTGCATAGGGAAATGGAACAAGGCCTTCTAAGCAAATTTTCATAAGGTGAGGCAAAATTTGCTATAAAAATCTCTTGTAAGTACCTTATCTTTGAGTAATATAGAATTAGTAGGCAATATAAATGTAAATTGTCATTAAGCATGAATAAAATCAACCATTTTATTCCTTCATTGTGTGACAATATTTCTTAAAAAAATAGGGGACTTAATGATTAGTTACCTCAAAAGTGTTGAGAAACATGCATCTGACATACCATACATTGATTTCAAGTTTTACAGTAACATTGTTGTCCCTGGTTCGGTAGACCTTGACCCTGTCCAAAGTGAGGGGTGGTGGAAGCATATTTTAGGCTTTCAAACAAGGTATCGATGATATCAACATCATCCCCTAGTTCATTTTGTTGGAATGCATGTAACAACATTCCCTCCATGGATTGGGTATCCCATAAGAAAACATCCATATCAACCTATGTATCATTGCCTTTGTCCCCAACATGTAAAGAACTAATGTTACTATAGAGGTTTTGAATTGGTGACTCAAGATGTAGTGGGAATTGAATAGGTGTTTTATTCAATCATGCTCAATATGTTTCCTCTCCGATATGTGCTTGTTTAATAGCTTTTAAGTACCAAAGATATAAAAATATAATCTCATATAATGAAACCAAGAACAATATAGAAAACCTCTCCTTTATTATTACCAAAACCATTATGGTAGGGCAACATTGTACACTAGATCCTATTAAGGAAGGGATCCACTCCTGATCACTTTCCTCTTTAAGGGGGAAACCTCCTAATGAGATATTTCTCCAAATACAATACTTCTCAACTTTCCCATTACATTGATTGAACCCATTTATATAGTTCTACCAACCACCTAAGAACATTATATAGGAGGAACCTTCTAGAAGCGAGACCTTCTAGTAAGCCCTCTTACATTTATTGTGTTCACACTAGGCCTTGTTTATTAAAATTTTCCTTCATACATAACAATGTCTATCTACTATTATTCCCTTTGGGTACCTCCCTAGGTACCCCATATTATTCCCCTAGCTACACTGCATTCCATCCCCCTTATGAAAGTGTTGCCCTCAATGCTTGTTATGAGGGAGTACAAGCATATACAAGAGTCTCATGGATAAGTGCAGGCCATAATGTTGAAGTAGAATGGAGAACCAGGGTCCTATGTAGAAGTGTTATCCACCATTTTTAAGTAGTCCAAATGCCACTGTAAACGTAGGTCCCATGTCCGCGTTCTCATGTGAACAATATGTTGAAGATATCAGAACTCAATAGCTAGCTGAAAATGGTGCTCCAAATGTCTACACTAGTCATGTGGTTCCAAATATGAAGATCCATCCACATAGTTGGAAAGGACTGAAGACAAAACTAGAGGAAACAATACCACTGTAAAATATGCTCTAGACACTAGTAGTCCTAACTAGCTCCTAATTGTTTTCATTGATGTTCTCTACATAAGGTGGAGTATAGTCATCATATAAAATATGAAAGTAGTTGTCATCCTAGAAATGAAAACTATCCATATACTGATCATCAAATTCAACCTCAAAATCATACCAAGTGTATGCTTCTTGGTTATATGTGTCTCTAATGTCCACCATAATATATCTTTCCTAAATTTTATCTAAGGTCTCTTGAATATTTCCACAACTATCTATGGTGTCTTGCAAAGTGTTCTTGATGGCTTCCATAGTCCGTCAAATCTCTTTGAGATCCATGAGGATTGGAGAGAGAATATCCATTGGAAACACCAAATATAATATATAAAAATAAATCTCTTAAAATCCTCTATCCAATGACACTGGTATGGTAGAAATCTAAGCACCCCATCGAAAGTTATGAGCTTTGCAGTCTCTTCGTTGTCACAAAAAACCCAAAAAATGGTTGAGCTTAAATCAGTGATATCTTCACTTCTAGAGCTCCAATTCAGACAATTTGTTTTTTGAATTTGGGTGAATTTGTGAGAGGAAATCAGATCTACAATTTATTTGGGAAAATTCAACGCCAATTGCTACATAAATCGGCAAAATTGCACAATCGTCTATGGAAAAAACCTTGAAAATTGTTGATTTTAAATTAGTGATATATTTGCCTCCCAAACTCCGATTCAGGCGATTGGTTTTTGAAAGTGTTTTTTTTTATGAGAGGAACTTATATCTATAACCAGTTTCATCAAATTCTACACAAAAATCTATAGAAAATTTCTGGAGTGTCACGACCCTCTTCATGAAACCCTGCAAAAAAAAAAAAAATCCCATTTTTTCTTTGTTGAAGAAAGTGATTTGATACCACTTGTTAAGTAACAAATATATTTATACAAAATCACCATAATAGATTCAATAACAATATATAATAAGCTTCTTTATTATCACCAAAACCCTTAAGGTATGACAACATTGTACAATAGATCCTCTTAGAAAAGCGATCCACTCTTGTTCACTTTCCTTTTTGAGGGGGAAACCTTCTAATGAGCTACCGCTCCAAGTACAATACTTCACAACTTTCCCATTACATTTCTTGAACCCATTTTAAATAGTGGTACCAACCACCTAATAACATTCTAGAGGAGGAACCTTATAGAAGTGAAACCCTCTAGTAATCCCTCTTACACTCATTGTGTTCACACTAGGAATTATTTCTTAAAAGTGGCATTCATACATAATAATACCTATCTACTATTATTCCCGTTGGGTACCTCCCTAGGTACCCCATATTATTTCCCTAGCTACACTACAATATGAATCGCATGACTTGACATCATAATGGGGTGCAACAGTGGCTAGTAGAAAGGTTGTTCATCGTCAGAATCTTGATTGTAAAAATATTTAACATTACATCGATAATATTAGTAACACAATGCATTTAGTATGTTCAAAAATTATACAAAACTTTAATTAGAAGCATGGAATTTCTTTTCTCAATAATAAACATGCAATCAACCACTTTATAAAACAGATGTTGAATTAAGCAATATATTTACATTAGTTCCATTAAAAATCCAAAAATACAATTACTTAATCATTTTTTTATTATGCCCCAAGGGGTATCTACATAAAAGGGATCCAATTCATAGTGTAAAATCATTGACCCAAGCTGGTTGTTGGAAGATGACATGTTACAATTGGTAGGGTAAAGAAGATGTCCATTTTCAACAAACATATTCCTAAAATATGTTTTTCCTAATAAGAGGTTGCAAAATTTTGGGACTACTAGAATATATTGTGCATCTGAACTCGATCCTTAATCTTGATCCTACAAAATTTAATGAACAATTATTCAACTGAATGTGCATACATAACATAAATTCAATGAGACAAATGAATTATAAATAAAATATATACTTACTACAATTGGTGGGGGGGAACTTGAAGGACTTGCAACAATATGGAATGAGACAGAATCTAAAGAATTGACCTTGATATTATAATTCTTCTTTTCATACATTTGAGCCAAAACCATCATCTTGGGAAGCATAGAACAATCTAACTTCAAACATAATTTGAATGACTTTTAAAAGTTATCATTGCATATATGTATATTATGATGGCTTGGTGCGTCTTGATACACAAACCACATTGGTGTGGTAAGTTACGAGAGGCACAAAAGAGTGACCTCTGTTACTACCTCCAAAAAATTTAAATGTGGATGTTTGCATTTGCACTTTGTAAATTAAATTTTTTGTTCATGCGTTATTACTTAAACACTGCACCAATGTTATATAAACTATATATCACACAGAAAAAGTAATTTACAAAAAAATAGATCACATGCATTTTGTTGGTTGTGGAGCCTGATTATCTTCCTGATCCAGAGGTCTTTTATTTTCAGTCGTGTTTATACCCCATGAAGTATTTACACCTCAGAAGTATGTACACTCTTCCACGCAGGGGAGTGCAGAGGGGGGGTGCCCCCTCTGTGGGGTCCAGGGTGGCTATCTCCCCGGCTGGGGGGTCTAGGGGCAAGCGGGCCCCCGAAGGAAAAATTGCCTTGTAAATGTATATTGTAATTTCATTTTAAATCTGGACCGTTCATTATAAGGTCGTAGATCTAACGGTAGAGATTATGTTAGGGTTTTTTGCCCTAGAAAGCAACCCTCTTTTATGAAGGAAATGTATTGCGACTATGGTTGATGATGAATATTGTATTCTAAGATAGGAGACTGTGAGAGAAAAGAAGAGGAAGTTACAACGGGTTTGTTGTAGGTTGTATCCCTTCATATGCTGGATAATAATAAAGGAAGAACCTGGCAATTTCTCTGGTGGACGTAGCCCACATCGGGTGAACCACGTAAATCTATGTCTCTATTGTATTGTGTATATTTTGTGTTTTGTTTCCATATTTGTTTTATTTATTGCTCCACGGTCCTGTTTTTCTAACAAATTTATCGTCAATGCGCCAAAATATACAATGAAAAAATGAGTTGGCATTTTAGTTGTTATTGCCTCCGCAAAATTCAAATGCAGATGTTTACATTTAAATTTTGTTTGCTAGTGTGTTTTTCCATAAACAAAACACCAATGCACTTTGGACTACATAACGCCCCTGATATGTAAGTTACAAAAAAAAACATCGTGTGTGTTTATCATCAATGCGCCAAAATATACAATGAAAAAAATGAGCAAGAAATTTATTTTCTCTAACTGTATGTGTTTATAAATGAAATCCCTATTCATTCTTTCATTCATTTTCCAAATTTTAGAGCGGATATTTGTGCAAGAGAGATTTACCAGCAAATATTTGAGAGTGGGTGGATTTTTTTGAAGATCCAAATTCAAAAGGAATCACCATAGGTCACATATGAATCTGCCAAGGAGAAATTTCAGGTATATGATTTCATTCTATTGATCATATTAATCTTTCACCTATTTGATTCAAACAATTTTTGGTGCATTCCCAAAGAAATAAAATGGTTTTATATTTACCTTTGATATTGGAAGCCCTAACTTCCTTGTTGTTTCTCTTGCTTTCCCTCTCTATATTTTACAATGAGAATTTTTTTTAAGACATAGATTTTTAAATGGTTTATTTACTTATATATAGGGTGTTTGGTATATGTTGCAATTGGACCACTTATTGCATTTGATCTCAAAC
>WSFP011448491.1:0-19941 GCA_009831015.1 Picea engelmannii | reverse complement strand
GTTGTTGACTAATCCAAGTCATTGGGTTAGGTTTTTGGATGTCGCTAACTCTTATATGTATATTGTGTTGTAAACAATGTATCACTATGAATGAATATAGAATATGTTGATTTTCCAGGTTTGGGTTTCCAGATGGAAAATCTATGTTTAATGTTTGTATTTCCCATTGTATCTTTTTTGTTCTTTTACTAAAAATCTATTTGCAGTAAATATTGTACAAGGTTAAAATCTACATTTGGTATCAGAGCTTTGTTGGCTTCAGGCGGACACCTTTGAGATAAAGGGTTTGGCTCAGGACTATGATAAGCCTTGTTACAGTGGGAGATCTGTGGTATTGATTTTTTTAGGTGAAAATAAATGGCGAGAAATCTGAAAATGGAGATCGAGAAGTTTAATAGGAAAATTTTTGAGCTATGGAAGCTCAAGATGGAAGATTTGATGGTGGACAGAGATCAATGGATCGCGGTGGATCTAGGAACTGCACCTATAGGAACCTCACCGGATGACTGGAAAAAGTTGGATAGGAAGGTGAAGAGCACAATCTGACTGTCTCTCTCAGATTTAGTATTACTTAATGTGTCAGAGGAAGCCACAGCCAAGGATTTATGGGATAAGTTGGGGAAGTTGTATCAATCTAAGTCCCTAGTAAATAAACTATTCCTGAGAAAGAAGCTGTATAATCTAAGGATGAGATATGGAGACTCGGTGGTAGAGAATTTGAATGCTTTCAATACTGTGGTAAGCCAGTTAGTATCTGTTGAGATTATAATTTCAGATGAAGATAAGTGTATCAATTTACTGTGTTCTTTACCAGACTCGTGGGATAGTCTGGTTGTGGCCATAGGTAGTAATACAACTGCCTTGAAATTTGATGAAGTGGTCTCATCCTTGTTGTCAGAGGAGATGAGACGGAAGAAAATGGAAGGACAGAGCACAGACGCATTATTTTCAAGAGGACGCTCCCAGGAAAGAAATAGATCTCACTTCTCAAATGGGAGATCTAAGTCTAAGGGTAGATCGAAATCTCCTGGAAAGTTTGTAAAGGTATGTTGGAGATGTTGAAAAGAAGGGCACTACAAGAAGCGGTGTAAATCCAAAGTTGAGAAAAAGAAGGGATCTGAAGAAACTCCTTTGACCGAAGAAAATACCTCCAAGGAAGAAGGAGGGGATGTGTACTTGGCTTCTTCAAGAACACATGCATTTCATGAGGCATGGTTGGTTGACTCATGTGCATCCTTTCATATGACTCCCCACAGGGACTGGTTCTGTGAATATGAAAGTTATGATGGAGGTTATGTCTTCTTAGGTGATGATTCGACATCCAGAATCATAGGACGAGGAAAATTCAAGTTTAGGCTCATATATGGAAGGATTAGAACACTGTCTGGTGTTCTGCACATCCCAGGTTTGGCCAGAAATTTGATTTTTGTAAGCAAAATGGATGATGCAGGGGTAAAAACAATATTTGAAAAGGAAACTTGCAGGATGGTTCGAGGAGCAATGGTGTTGTCGAAGAGAGTACAGTTTGGAACTCTGTATAAGCTGCAAGGAAGCACTATTAGTGATGGGTGTAATAGTTCCATTGTTCCTAATATTGGAGTTGAAGAAGAAAGAACTCCTACATTCTCTGGAGAAAAGGTTATGTTGTAGCATCAAAGACTAGGGCATATCGTAGAGAAGGGTCTTTGACTACTACACGGTAAAGGTATGGTTGAAGGTATGTCTAGATTCTCTCTGGATTTTGATTTCTATGAACATAGTGTATATGGGAAGCAAAACCAGGTAAGATTCCCCTCTGGTGCAACGAGGGTAGACCAAATTTTACAGCTAGTTGACAGTGATGTTTTTGGACCTGTGTCGGTCCCATCATTGGGAAAATATATGTACTATGTCTCATTTATAAATGACTTCTTGAGGAATACTTGCATATATTTCCTCAGGAAGAAATCTGAAGTCTTTGACAGGTTTAAAGAGTTTAATTCTCTTGTTGAGAATCAAACAGAGAAAATAAGTAAGGTGTTGAGGACAGATAATGGCAAAGAGTTTTGTGGGAATGAATTTGAAGAATTTTGTAAGAAGTGTGGTATAGCAAGGTAGAATACTACTCCATATACACCTCAGCAGAATGGAGTTGTAGAAAGGATGAACATGACACTGATGTAAAAAGAAAGGTGCATGCTCAGTGGTGTCGGGTTAGGGAAGTAATTATGGGTAGAGGCAGTGGGTACTAGGACTCAGCTACTCTTTCTCGGGTTCTTTCCATGACTCTTTTTCTAGGTCTTCGTTATCCCTTGGTTTCCCACCTTATCAAATTTATGAGTTCAAGCCTCCAACTTTTTTTAACAATTTGAGCTTGCTTGCTAGAGCCACCATGAGGAGGGACATATTGTGATATATGCTAGTGACTTGCTCTTCCAGTGTCGCAAATCTCTCCTCTGATAGATCTTGAGGGTTTTTATGAACAAACTCGTCAGTCGTGGCTAGGGCTTTACGACTTTCTTCTTAAACCAATTCCTAGATCCCTGCAACTTTCAACAAATACCCCAAGAAAACCTAATCAGATACCAATATGATCTGTAAACTGCCATGGATTTTCCATTGGATAGTTCATCACAACAAATATATTAACATATTGAAATCTTTATTGTGAAGGTTATTTTCCCTTAGATCTCATATCCTTTAATTATTGGTTTTCTGCTTAAAATGTATGTAATATATGAAATGTGAAAAATAGAGAACATAAATTAATACTCACACACCATCCATAAATAAACACAAGATATAACCTAGGAAACCCAATACAGGAGAAAACCTATCTAGAAGGTGAGGGCGCTCTTCTCTCCTTTCTTCAAATGCAAGTACAAAGAAAGAGGCACTCTCTGTGGAGTTGCCTTTAACACTGTGGCATGGATGGATGATACAAAATCTCTCCTCATTTGTTTTGGTATCAAAACACCTCTCCTAGGTTATCTATTCAACTATGGAATAAATACAATGCTAAATAATGGAACCCCTTCTCCTCCTAATGGCCCAGTATTTAACATCGCTCGATAGCCATCTAAGGGTAGGGTTTTGACTTCCTCAACGATCAATTGTGATAAGGTTTTGGACCTTCTAGAATCTTCTTGAAATTACATATGTGGCTTGCCCCATATGAGTGAGTAATGGGGGATGATGTGGCATCCACTCATACCATGGTGGTCAACATGGTAGGTCAACTTGCGCGAGGCATAAATTTTGCATATGAGCTCCTATTGACGTTATTTGTGCGTTGTTGGAAAGGTCTTGATGTGTGGAATATCGGCAAGGAGGATTAGATAGTGCTAAGAAAGTTTAGACCCCAAAAAATGTCATTTGATGCCTCTAAATGGCTCCGGAAGGTTTCAAACTCATATTTTCCGAACTGAGACCTGCCATTAAAATGACCCTGTAAGTTGATTCCTTCAATTTTTCCCACTCTGAAAGCATCAAGATAGATGACAAATAATATGATGATCAAATTTGGATAAACGATCATATGATAGTATAGTTAGTCATTATATTAGATTTTATATATAATATTTCACATTGGATATAGGTGCATGGTGAGAGAGAGAGAGAGAGACATAATAATGATGAGCTTTATCACTCTTTAAAATGAATATGCTTGTTGTTTTTTTCCATAGTAATAGTTATATATATTTTTAGATATTTTCCTCGACTTAATCTGTTCAACATTCAAAATAAGTTACAGAAATAGAATTTTATTTTATAAAGGAGATATTCTTTTTTGCGAGATGTTTAAAAAATATATGATTGTTCTTCTACTGCTAAGGTGACAAGTATACTATCTAACAAACTTGCGTACTAAAAATAAAAAGAGTCAAAATACATAGCAAAATAAAAATCCTAGAACCTGATAGTACCATTGGTTATTGACTCCACTTGAGTTTTGATATTAGGCTCCTCCATTGGTTCAAATGTGTTTCCTTCACAAGGCGGATTAGGGGGAATTCTCTTATGCACTGGATATCCTACCAAATTGGTAATTTGAAAAACTAAGTAGAAAGGGTTGTTGTGGACCCTTGAAGATTTGAATTCTTCTCTTTGGGGATGGCTATGGGTGGCTCCTTCTTAATTCCTCAGTTCCAAATGGCTTGTAAATTCTCCTCATTCTTGCACTTACAAGTGCCCCTCTTCTCCTCCATTTCCCTTGGGGTGTTTGTTAGGACTTCCATCTAACCGATTGAATAACAGTGTAGGTGAGGTCTCCATGGGTGTATCTCAAATCCAAATTACAATGTATAAGACTCTGTTTAAGGGCCCTAACCTCCCTTGATAGTGTGTAGCAACAACATATACAAAATTCAAAAGCCATTGAGATAAAGTTAGGTAGGGAAAGGAAGGGATGCGGGGAGCTAAGGAGAAAATCAAAGAAGGAGCATGAAGGTATTGTAATATGAGAATGGGTGGGTAAGATAGGAGGCATATAGAGAATTAACGTTGCACAAGTGAAGGGAGGGAGGAGTGTCCTTCGACGATGGATTAGGGGCAAACATTATAGTAATTTGAGTGGGGTGGTGAAGCCCCATAATACAATAGTTGGGATTCATAACACACCTTAAAACCTTGGTCATATCTATGAAGATGATATTAAGGATCATGGAATAGGCTTGATGATTGATACAAATCCTTATGAGTTCTAAATAGATATCACTCCTCCTAAGGCCAGTTCGAGCTTTTCCCTAGCATACGCTTCTCGATTTTGGTGCATTTGATGTAGAAAAAACTGACACTTCTTAATCTTTTTAAGAAGGGAGAGGTTCTCTAAAGGGTTTTTTTTATATGGGTTGAGGAGGAGTGAGAATTGTATTAGAGATTCAAGAGGATGATGTATGTCTTTGAGCATTAAGAAACCCATTAAGGTTAACTCTCCTAATAGTCCAATCCCTTGGAATGTAGAAGGACTTTAGCTTCATTATTGGTTGATTGGTCAATTCCCCAAGAAAAAGAAAGATATTGTTGTCCTTCTGGATCATAAATGACTCCCCACACTTCCCACGCCTAAAATGAATCAAATTCATTGAATAAATAAAAGTAATTGAAATAAAAATTCTTTTATCTATGTTTTTATTTTTTAATTCAATATAATGAAAATGAAATTATTAAAGTCATTATAGTTTTGTTAATCTAGGAAGCCCTCAAGGGTAGTTAAACTATGACCCTTATGTGTTGTGTTGTTATGAGTAGGGTCAACACACTCATGAAACTGGTAAAAATATCTAAACTCTTTTTCTCTCTTTTTAAAAAAAAATATTTGTAAATTCAGGTTTGATCCACTTATGTATACATTGTGGGTAGTGTTATACACGCTTCAAACATTTGTCCACTACATTTTGATGCCTACATCACTACCTTAAGAAATATATCAATTGATAAACTTTACAAAGAACATGAGGTAGGTATGGTTTTATCCACTTATATGCACAAGTGAATAATGTTATATGTAACTCACATATTCAACTATGGAGCATTCTTCGGACCAAAAGGCACTACCTTCCATTGATAATGGCCATTTCGAACAACAAATCTTATCTTGAATCTGTCCTTAGTAGTAGTTCCTATCTACCTAAAAAAAAATTCAAGTCAAATTTAGAGAACACATTACCGTTTTTAATCTTGGATAGAGTGGCCTCCTTATTTGGTAGAGGTTACCTTATAGGAATCAAGGTTTTATTTAACTTTATAAGAATTACCATCAACCTGGTTTTCCTCTTTTATGCTATGAATGTTTATTCGCCTAAAATGTGGAACATGCCTATAGGCTTCTACTTTTTTCAATTAATCCCTTTTTTAGTAAATCTACAATCTCTTCTTTATAGAGTTTCAATTATTTTGTACCCATAACATTTGAAGAAGTTTTCTTAGGGACACCATTATACTTCTCAGCATAAGGAAATTCTACAAAATATTGTTTCCAAGACCATTATGTATATGGTATGTCATATGTGGAAGTCGTGTTAATTTTATGAACAATATCAACGAGATAGCTTTCGTTTTAATTCAAGTTTTTTGAAAATTCTTTTAATCTTTAAAAGCTTATCTGTTGCCAAGTCAAGACTTGTATTTTCTTTTGTAGGAGGTGCACCCTTACCTCATATTGGTTTAAACAAAGAACCTCAATACTTTTTCCTGCAATTTGAAACTTGAATAATCCTTTTTCAAACGTCATTGGCAAATGGGCTCTGAGGAAATCTTGGCCAATTAAAACATCAAAACTAAAAGCATACTCATAATGATTTTTATAATCTGGATTCACTCAATAAAGATAGAAAAGTCTTTAGCCATTCTTGAAATAGGCAATCTCAAACCATTTATAGCCCTTACTCTAATATTGCACGATTTCCAACAATATTTTGGTAATAGCCATAGATTTGCAAAAATATAACATTGCACCCGAATCTATAAAATCATCTACAATATAAGGTTTATATCCATCAATTTTGAATTTTATGGATATATCATAGCTTTCCATTTTGGGACCAACGTTATAGAGGGGGACTTCTTATGGAGCCTTATTAGTCTTTTTAGGACTTGCAACTATTTCTGGATCATTTTTGGACCAGTATAACCAAAATCTTCACCATATGCCTCATCATAGAAAGATCTTGTTGGTTCCTCTTCAATAGAATCATTAACCTCTCTTTGTAGTGCAATGATCTTCTGATTAATTTCTTAATATTAATTTTCTAGTTGTTTTACTTTTTCTTTGATCTCATTTTTGTTTTGTTATAAAGCAACTATCTCTACATGTCTTTCTTCTTGTCTCTAGATGTAACACACCCAACCCTTAAATACCCTTTCTAGGGATGGGGCATAAAATTTTCGCTTTCCCTGGTGCATTTTCGGTTCCTTACTTAATAAAAACACTCTAATTCAACTCCCCTGAAACTTACATCTCCCACTGTGCACATGAACCAGTTAGTGGGGTCTTCCTCATGACCTCGGGCTGTAAATCGGGAGCTAAGAGCCTGCATTAGCAAAGGTTTCGACACTTCTAAAGTTCCCGGACTTCGGTAGTTCCAGAGGCGTTGTCAAATTATCATATCACGGAACATCGGAGGGGATCAACGGTTCACATCTTCCACCGATATCTATGGATAAAAAGGGGGGTTTCGATGTTCAACGTCGAACATACCTTTTTCCTAATCCCTGAAGTCCCAAGGTCTCGCCACATGGCCTTAGTCATTCAGCGATCGACGCTCAAATCTCGACGATCTCCATCGAGCATTCATTTTTACCACACTATATCCAAACTCTTGAACTCCCGATATCTCGCCACGTGGCCTTAGCCATTCGACAAGATCTTCGTCGAGGATTCATTTTTCCCATACTATGCCCAAACTCTTAAACTCCCAAGATTTTTCCATGTGGCCTTGGCCCTTCGGCGTTTGACATTCAGATTTTTATGTTTTTCATTCATAAATTATAACACGCCCCAAAACCCCCAAACTCCCGAAGTTACCCAAACTCTCAGAGTCTCATATATGTCAACAACCATGTTGGCCAATTAGGCACGAACAAGGAACTGACACGCGGAGAGGGTCAACGAGTGACACATTTCCTCGATAGGGGGTGACACGTTTCCTTGATAGGGGGTGACACGTGTCATGCTCTAACAAGCACAATGGGTATGTGAATCTTCCAAAATTTAGTGACATGTGGCACACGTAATGTGGGTCCATGTCACATCTGATGACATCATCAATCCACATCACCATAGACTGATAACTGTTTGTTCCTTCAATACAATGGTCCGCAAGATTCCACATAGATCCATAGATCTATAGTTCTCATTACGTCGCAGCTTCAGACTTCGGCACTTACCGAATCCTCTTGGCGAAATCCCTCGAACATCTAAGTCTCCAGACTCCTGGATCTTGCACCACGTGTCATCTTCGACCAATGGTCGAGATTTACTCTAACGTTTGCGACTTCGACGGTTTTCACACCTTGAAAACCCTCAACTAAAATCCTCTAGACTACAAAGTCTCCAAACCACGGGATCGCTTGCCATGTACCCATTCATCCAATGGTCCTGGTTACTTCGGAATTTCGGCATGTCTCTCCCGGCTTTCCTCCAGACCACGCCGGATCTATCACCACGTGTACCTGACCTCTACGGCCAAGATTTACTCTGACTGGTAGAGCTCCAGGGAAACTCATGCATCCATATATCGTCAAATACCTGGACTCTCGGATGATCGTTCATATGTGGACATGTGTCCCTTCCTTTTCAAGGGTTCAGATTTACTCCGCGACTCCGGTGTTCAGGAGTTTTGACACCAGACTACTCCTATTCTCCTGGAGAAGAACTTCATTGAAGCACTTAATGCCTCCCTTCCTATATCCGATCTAATGGTTGAGAACGATCCATACTGGATCCCTAGATCAATGGCCCTCGTCGATTCGTGACTTCGACCTTCAGCTACTTTTGGGGATTGTGGGGTCACAAGTCCCGAAGCCGAAATGGCTAGCTCCTTTCGGGATAGCGTAGGGTTCCTAGGCCCTAGTCACATGGGTCTCTTGGAAAATATTAGGGTCTAAGTGCAAATCCATTTATGCAGCAAGGGGGTTAAGAACACGGGCATGAGCCCTCAGTCAGATGGATGGTTAGCTTGAAGGGAAACACCCATTCTTGCTAAGGTAAAATTCAAAGGATTTGCAAGACTTAGACATTTCAGTTGATCCTACCCCAACTCTCCTACGGACTCACATCCCATGAGTCTCTAACAGTTAAACTAAGATAATTCCAAGATCACATAGATATAACAGTTTACAGAAATCAAATAGCATTTCTAATAATTGTTAAAACACTGAGAGACTGAATAAGAATCACAAACATTTCATCATCGCATCCAATATAATACACAGAGTATAAAAATACTTATCAGAACTAGAAAATGTGAAACAATTGTTGAAACGGGTGCATGTTTCCTCCCAACCATAGGCACAGCCACTCCTACTGGATTTTCCACCCCCGAGCTAGACCATGATGCTCTGAGAGAGATTCTTTCTATTTTCTCCACAACAGTCAGGGATGAAGGTTACTCTCCTTCTCCCACAGGAACTTGGCAACTGGTATTCTCTGCTCCAAGCAAGGAGGTCTGCATGAGTACTTCCTCAGTCATTCATCAGCCTCATTTATCAACTTGTAGCCAAACCCTTACCATGGATTCTTACAGCCAGATCGAGCTTACTACTCATATTTTTCCTCTCAACTTCAGAGTCGAAGTCTACTCACTGCTCTTCTCTGGAGAGTGTTTTCTCTACTCAGTTTCCTTGAAAATCTATCTCTGTCCTTGAATTACCTCATTACTTGCCTTCCTCAGCAAGGTTGCATGGGTCTGAATCCCCACTTGTGGTCAGGCCTGGAAGCCTTACAGATGGGTACCTTACCCCATCTTCTCATTAACTCTTGAGGACGGCCTTCCAACTACCAGCCTGACTGGTAATTCATTTTTGGGTCAGAGGATTGTTGAGCAATTACACCCAGTAGGTGTTGGTCTGGTGAGGGTCATCTCAACCATAATTGGTTTCCCTTCACCATCTCTCTCATAGCATCCATGGTCTATCTTGGAAAACTTCCCCCCTTTCAGCAGTTGTGCAACACATATTCAAATTCAAATTCTATTAATAATAGAACATTCATACATTGACCCTTTTATACAAAGGTTCATCAAATCAAACATTCAGACATATTTAGTCTGTCATAGTCTCTTGGCCAGTTATATTTATATTTACAAACTGGGGGAAACAAGGGTATTACAATCCCATCCCCCTTAAAGGAACACCATCCTCTATGTTCTACTTGTCGATGTGTTATGTATGTATAGAAGTAAATAAAAATGGATATTATTGTCTCATGGCATCCTCCATTTCCCATGTAGCCTCATCTGGACCAAAGTGTTTCCACTGCACCTTGACCTGTGCAATGGTTTTGTTCATGAGTGGGGTTTCCTTCATGTCTATTACGCATTGAGGTTTTGGTAGGAGTTCTCCCTCAGGTCCCACCTGAATCACAGACCATTCAATAATATTATTAGAATCATGTACATACTTCTTTAATAAAGAAACATGGAAAACATTGTGTACCTTCATTGTCGGAGGAAGTGCTAGTTGATAGGCTACTGGTCCCACTCTATCCAAAACTTCAAAGGGTCCACAATACCGAGGTGTCAGCTTGGCACAAGCTCCCATCCTCAAGGAGCTTCTCCTGGGTCTAACTCGGAGATACACATGATCCCCTACTTTGAACTCTCTAGGAGTCCTTTTCAGGCTAGCGTAGCTCTTTTATCTATCATGGGCTATCTTTAGATTTTGCCTAATCTGAATCACTTGTTGTTACATTTCCTTTAGCATATTTGGCCCGATTGTAACTCTATCTACTAGATTGTTCCAATTGATCGGAATGTTGCATTTCCTTCCATAGAGGCCTTCAAAAGGGCTCATTTTCAATGACTCTTTATAGCCATTGTTGTAAGCAAATTATACCATTGGTAAGTAGTCCTCCCACTTCTAGGGCTGATGCATTACATGCATGCTCAACATGTCTTCTAATACTTGGTTTACCCTCTCTGTCTTCCCATCAATATGAGGATGATAGGTTGTACTAAAGAGCAATTTTGTTTCATAACCAGCAAACAGAGATTTCCAAAAGTTTGAAGTAAACTTTGTATCTCTGTCGGTTATAATTTCCTTAGGCATGCCATGCAGTCTAAATATCTCTTTCATGAATATGTTGGGAATATCTATTGCTTTGCAGGTTGACTTGACAAGTATGAAGTGAGAATCTTTGCTCAGTTTGTCAACAACTACCATGATGGCATCGTTCTATTTGGTTGATCTTGGTAATCTTGTGATGAAATCCATGGAGATGGTTTCCCATTTCCATTCAGGAATTGGTAGGGGTTGCAACAACCCTGTTAGGTGTCGGTGCTCTGCCTTGACTTGTTGACAATCTAGACACTTAGCTAAGTAATCATCTATGTCCTTTTTCAGTCTGGGCCAATAGAATAGCTTCCTAGTGGTCGTGATCATTTTTTGATAACCAAGATGACCAGTATATGGTATTTTGTGTAGTTCATCCATTATGAACCTCTTCAAGTCTTCATAATTTGGAATGTAAAATCTTCCCTCGTAAGTCAGCAGACCATCATTAAGCATCCGATAACCTTCATACTTCAACCTTGTGGGCTCTTGCTTCAGGTATGATGTCATGGTCTTGAAAAATGCATATGTTTCTTGTGAAGCTTTGACCCTCTCTTTGATGTCTGGTTCACTGGCGCTTATAGCCACCAAATGAACTACTTTCATACTTCTTCTAAGGGCATCAGCCACCCTATTCTCCTTTCCTTTGATATGTTTGATTTCAAAATCAAACTCACTAAGGAGAGTCATCCACCTAGCTTGTCTCACATTGAGATTTGGTTGGTCAAACAAGGACCTCAACCAACTATGGTTTGTCATAAGTACAAATATTATACATAAGAGGTAATACCTCCACATTTTTAGAGCATGCACAATGGCATCCAATTCCATATCATGGGTCACATAATTGACTTCATGCTCGTAGAAAATCACATGTCCTTCTTGCATAAGGACTCCTCTGAGCCCTTCCTTGCAGGCATCTGTACACACAAGGAAGTCTTTGTTTGGATCTGCAATCTTTAGTACAGGCTCATTTGTTAGAAGGTATTTCATCTCTTGAAATCTTTCCTCACATTCTGATGTACAAATGAATTTAACCCATTTTTTTCTAAAGGGAGGTGATTGGGCAACCAATCTTGGAGAATCCTTTTATGAATCTCCTATAGTATCCTGCCAGACCCATAAACGATATGATATTAGATAAATCATTTGGGGTAAGAAAATCCATGATGGATTTACTCTTGTCAAGATCAATTGCCAATCCTTCCTCGGAAATAACATGGCCTAAGTAGTGGACCTGTTTCTGGAAGAATTCACAATTACTGAGCTTTGCATAGAGTTGATGCTCTCTTAGTACTTGGAGTACTAGCTTGAGATGTTCTTCATGATCGTCCCTATTCTTGGAATAGATTAGGATATCATCAATGAATACCAACACAAATATATCCAAGAATTTCTTGAATATGTTATTCATTAAGCACATAAAAGTGGTTGGTGCATTGGTAAGCCCAAATGGCACCACCACAAATTCATAGTGGCCATATCTTTTCCTAAAGGTTGTCTTGTGGATGTATTCATCTTTGATTCGTACCTGATGGTATCCAAACCTGAAGTCAATCTTAGAGAATATTTTAGCACCCCTTAATTGGTCAAACAAGTCATCAATCCTCGGCAAGGGATACTTATTCTCGATGGTCATCTTGTTGAGTTGTCTATAATCTATGCACAGTCTAAGTGTGCCATCTTTATTTTCAACAAACAAGGTTGGTGCTCCCCATGGAGACAGACTAGGATGAATGTAGCCTTTGTCCCAAATATCCTTCAGTTTTAGTTTGATCTCAACTAGCTCTGGTGTACTCATCTTATAGGGTGTTCTAGACATTGTCACTGCTTCCGGTACAAGTTCTATTGAAAAATAAATATCCCTTCTTAGAGGTAGACCCGGTACCTCTTCTGGGAATACATATTTATATTCTCTCAATATGGGATGGTCTTCTAGGCTGGGTTTGTCATTCTCAACAGAGTTTAGTACTTGTATTGCATACAAGGGACATCCCTTTCTACAATACTTCTTCACTTGAAGGGATGATATTTGTCTCATTGAGACGGGATTTTGAATCCATTGTAGGGTTACCCTTCTTCCTTCTTCATTTTCACACTCCAAAGTTTTACTATAACATTCCAATTTGGTTTTGTGGGCATCCAACCGGTCCATGCCAATCAGTAGGTCATAAGATCCTAGAGGAATTATGTTTAGGTTTTCTTAGGTGGGCAACCCACTCATGAAAAATTGACATGCTGGTATGACCTCTGTTACTTTTCTTTTGGTTCCAGTGGCTAGTTGTACCAACCATGATTTAACATGTTTGACTTGTTGCAATTTACATTTCTCAACAGTTTGCAAGGCAGCATAACTCAAATTAGAACCAGGGTCAATTAAAATGGAAACAGGATGGTTGGAAATCGTACCTTCCATCTCCACCACTGAAGCTTTGTGGTCATCCTGTATATTATATAAGGATGCATAAATTTGTGGCAGGATCCTAGCCACATCATTGACTGTGGTAGCCTCTTGGACGTTGTAGACCCTCACAAGGTTCTGCTACATATGTGGACAGTCCCTTAGCAGACGTTCCTCTCCACAACCCCAACATTTCAAGGTTTCTCTCTTCGTGTTATCAATCGTACTTAGAGCTACTTTGAATGGTTTATTTCCACTCTGGGATGGAAAAAAAATTTGATGCACACTTATGGCAAGAAGGCTCATCCTAGATCTCTTACCAGGGCTTTTAAATATCGAGGGTTTAAACCCCTTCTTCTTGAATCCTGAATTGTTTTTCTTCTTCCAGTCTTCATGAGGTTTTGTCTTACTCTTGAATTGCTCATAGCAATACCTTGCTTTTCAAATAGTATCTTTTAAGGTCTTTGGCTCATCAAACTCAATTATGTCCCGGTAGGACTGAGGTAATCCACTAATGAATCGTTGCATCTTTACATTTTCATCCTTTATGTAGGGCACATACATCATCAGCTCGAGAAATTTCTTGATATACTCATCTATGGTGAGTTGTTGTGGCCTTCCATACAAAGCCTCAAAATAAATAAATAAAACTATTTGTCTTCTACTGAAACAAATTCAATTTATTTCAAGGTTTTCCTTTCATGATTTTATTATACCAGAATAATAATCAACAACATAATAACCACATAAAATGCATAAAATATGTACCTCTACCTGTAGATTAGTTGATTTAGTCCATGGTTATCTTGTTCTTGAGGTTGCACAAACTGCCCAACTAAATATTAACCTCCCAACCAACTAGGAACAACCTCTCCGGCTCCTTAGCTCCAGGAATCCTTGCGGCTTCCTGGCCCCCGAGCCCAAAGTTCCCAGCAACAGCAATGACCTGTGAGAGTTCCAAAAACAATTGCTCTTCCAATTTTCTCCCCTTCTCTATCTTTCATAATTTCTCAAACCAAAATCAGATTCCTCTTCCAAGTCCTCTCCTTCTTCCTTATCCTCTTCTCTCAAATCCCCCTCATTAATTCCCCAACAACCTTATCCCCCCATTAATTCCCCAATAGCCTTATCCCCCATTAATTAATTCACCCACCTTTTAATAATAAAATAATAAAAGATTCATTTAATATATTTTAATAATTAATTAAATTTAAATTAAAAACTATGATAAAAATTAATCAATTTGGGTTGTTACATACACCCACGCTTCAAGAAACTTCGTCCCAAAGTTAGATTAATTTACAATACAAGGGTAACGACACACAATTCATACATCCCATCAAATAAAAAACATCATCAATTTAAAACACTTATACATACTATTGTACATGTGCAAGGCATGCATGTGTAGTTAGCACATACAGAACTCACACATGCACTAATGACAATAATTATCACTCCTAAAGTAATTCTTGCATGTGTCCAATCCAATCAATAAGAACATTCATTTCATAAAAGATAGTAAACCATTTAAAATATTCGCAAAATCTCTCAATTATAATAATTTAGCACAAACAACATTCACTTAGATAATTGTAGTTCAGTTAAGCAATTATAAATATACACATATACATATTTTTTCAAAAAGAGGAAAACAATAAATTCTACTATAAGGCAAAATCCCCACACACACTCAACTACTTCTATTCATCCTTCCTTCCTAACTCACTTCCATCTTCCATCCCTGTCCTTCCTCTGTTGTACTATCTTGGAGCGTCAACTATATTGACCTAACTCCAAATAGAACCCGTAAGCGAAAGTGTCAACTCTCTTGACCAAGCTTACCCAGCATGCAACTAACGGTCATTATCACACGTTTAGGGGAGCATGAGCTAACACCATCCTCCCATGACTCTAGGTTTCAGAGGATACACGGTGGGAAACATCTCTACCCTTCCTAATAGAACTAGGGTCAACACCCTATCATGGAACATACAGTGGCACTGTGTTGCTGGGAATTTTGTCATCGTATATTCAGCTTTAGGCAGTCTCACCACCTGAAAACCTGCACTTGTCCACACATCATAGCAATGCATTTGAACCAATATAATTTCACATACAAGATTGATACCATATTATTTCTTGGTCGATGTTCACGACATCAACCTTTTATCATCATTATTCTTTGGCTATTTCATAACCTATTGACCTGCATATTAATCTATAACATAAACCCATAAATATCCATGCATCATCATCATGTAAATTCATTTAATCACGATCTCAATCCGGTATCCACATACCAACAATTTCAATGTCAAAATTTTCAAGTTTAGAAATAGATTGCATAATATCCATCATAATTCAAATAACGATAAACATTCATAGAATTAACATTCACATAGGTCCATATGTCTTAAAATTTCAAGTGTATCATTAATAGTTTCACAGTGAATAGAGAATAAATATGATTAGGCCTTAAGTAATTCTAGTTGTCTATGTCAAAAGGTGGCATTACATACACCCAACCTTCGGGAAACATATTCCCGAGGTGGTCAAAAAAGTGAGGGATGATCTTGTTGTAAGGTCTCTGCTTCCTCCCAAGTAGCAGATCCTAGGCCATACTTATCCCAATGGACCTTAACTTGGTCTACCCGATGGTTCCTGAGTTGTTGAACCCTACGGTCCAATATGCGTAACGATTCTACCGTGAGGGTTCTCGCGTCTGATACCTGCAATTCCTTCCAATTCAGTTTATGAGATTCGTCAGCAACATAATGACATACATGAAAAACATTATGAGTTTTATGTGAGTGGGGTGGCAGTACGAGATGATAGGCAACGGGTCCAATTCTCTCTTAGATTTTGAACAGTCCTATAAATCAAGACGACAAATTTGTCCCCTTCCCGAAATTAATGGTACTCTTATTAGGCCTGATACGAATGAAAACTTGATCTCCCACTTAATAACTTCGGTCAGTCCTATGTGCATCAGCATAACTTTTTTGTCTATCTTGTGCTTCATTTAGTTGTTGCCTAATCTAATCACCTATTCCTCCATCTCTTGAATCCATTCTGGCCCAACTGTCACTCAGTCTTCTAACCTTTCCCAACTCAACGGTCTCCTGCATGGCCTTCTATACAGAGCTTCATAGGGTGGCATTCCAATGGAGCTATGAAAATTGTTATTGTAGCGAACTCTACCAAAGGTAGGTACTTCTCCCAATGGGTTTCATTATCCATAAAATACATCTTAAGAATGTATTCCATAACCTTATTTACTCTTTCAGTTTTCCCATTTATTTCAGGATGATAAGTTGTGCTTAAGTTCAACTGAGTTCCCAATGTTGACTGCAAACTTGTCCAAAACCTATATGTGAATCGGGAGTCCCTATCTGAAATGATCTTCTTGGGTAAACCATGCAAACGGATGACCTCACTTATAAACATGCGTGCCACATCAATGACATCATAAGTGTCTCTAACCAGAATAAAATGAGCACTCTTGGTCAAATTATCAACTATCACAAGAATGGCATTGTGTAGGAGACTTGACTTACCACAACAAAATCCATAGAAATGACTTCCCACTTGGACATAGGAACATCATGCAGTTGTAGGAGACTTGTCGGGTGGTGGTGGTCAACCTTCACTTGTTGACACTCTAGGCACTTTGCGACGAAATGGACTACATCACGCTTCATGCCTACCCAAAAGAAAAGATTCTTCATGTTTGCATACATTTTCTTCACACCCAGATGTGCACAATAAAGTGCTCTATGGGCTTCCTTGAGTAACATGCTTCGAATATCCCCACCTTCGGGGATGTACATCCTTCCCTGATATCTTAACAATCCATCTGCTTCCAGACTATATCCTTCATAATTTGGATCTAATTGCCTTCCACTCTGGAGGGTTGAAGTAACCCTTAAATACCAACTATCTCCAAGAAGTTGCCTCAACACTTGCTCCCTCAAATTAACTTTTAAGGGTACCAAGGAGAAGACATGTGGTCTCTTACTCAAGGCATCTGCGACCACATTATCCTTTCCCTTAATGTATGAAATTCCAAAATTGTACTCACTCATAAACTCACTCCATCGCCTCTGCCTGAAATTGAGATCTCTTTGAGTGAAGAGATGCTTTAAGCTTTCATGTTTTGTTTTGAGCTCAAATTTCCGCCCCACTAGATAGTGCCTCCAAAGTTTCAGAGCTAGCATTACAACTGCCAACTCTAAATCATGAGTAGCACAAATCTCCTCATGTTGCTTCAACTTTCTTGACGCATACGCTATCACTCCTCCATCTTGCATTAGCACGGCCCTCGATCCTTTCTTTGAGGCATCCGTGCAGACTGTGAAGTCTTTTTCCATATCCGACACTCATAGAATTGGTGCACTAGTTAGTAACCTCTTAAGCTCGATGAATGCAATATCATATTCCCATGTCCATTCATACCTGACCCCCTTGCGCTAAAAGGTAGTGATGGGCTTTGCTATCTTAGAGAACCCTTCCACAAACCTCCGATAATAAAGTCCCATGAAGCTTCTCACCTCATGAGCATTTTTCGGCACTGGCCATTCCATAATGGCCTTTACCTTTTTTGGATCCACAGAGATTCCTTCACCAGAAATGATATGACCTAAATAGTGAATTTCTTTCTGGAAGAAAGAACACTTCGACAACTTGTCATACAATTTTTTTCTCTCTAAGGCACGACAACGCCACTCACAAGTGTTCCTCGTGTTCTCTTTTGTTCTTGGAATAGATGAGGATATCATCCAGAAAGACTTGTACAAAGCGGTCTAAGTACTTTCGGAATACACCATTCATGAGGCTTGTGAATACGGTTGACGCATTAGTGAAACCAAAAGGTACTACAACGAACTCGTAATGACCAAATCGAGTTTTAAACGTCGTTTTAGGAATATCGCCTTCATTAATCCTTAACAGGTGATACCCTGATCGTAGATCAATTTTTGAGAACATTGTTACTCCTTTAATCTGATCAAAGAGATCATCTCTCTGTGGCATTGGGTGCCTATTTTTCACTGTAGCATGGTTCAACTCCCTGTAATCTATACACAGTCATAAGGAACCATCCTTCTTCTTGACGAAAATTACTGGTGCACCCCAAGGTGAGACACTAGGTCTTATTAACCCTAAGTCAAGTAGTTCCTTCAACCGCATCTGCAACTCACAAAGTTTTGGCGTTGTCATTCTATATGGAGTCTTGGAAATTGGCTCTGCACCAGGTTTTAGATCAATGGTAAAATCAAGCTCCCTCTCAGGAGGTAACCCAGGCAACTCCTTCGAAAAAACATCCTTAAACTCCGACAATACTCGATATTGATCCAAGGAGGGTCCTTTCCCTTCATTGACTGCTTCCACTACATATAATCGACAACCTTGTCTCATGCAACGTTTAACCTTGATGGTCGAGATAAAGCCTAGAGAAATCTTCCTCCGTACACCATGGATCTCTACTGACCTCCCTTCATCATCAACACAAAGCACCCTCTTCGCGAAACAATCTACCAAAGCTCAATGGACTTCTAACAAGTCCATTCAAATCATTAGGTTATACTTCCCTAGAGCAGTGATGTACACCTTCAACCTAGTAGTACACACTCCCAGGTCTACTAGACAGTTATCAACGCTAGGTCCTACCGCCTGTTTTTTCCTCGAAGCCATCTCAACTTGTTTAAAGTCATCGTGCTCGTAGGCTCCCAACCCACACTTTTATAATGCACAAGGTGAAATGAAACTATTTGTAGCACTAGAATCAAATAAAGTTTTAAGATTGAGATGATTTAGCGTACCTGACGACTCCACCACAGTAGATTGATGCTTTGCCTGGCAGTTATTAACCGTTGCATAAATCTGGTGGCTACTACATGCTCATCCCATCGGGGCCTTTCCTTCTCTATGCACAAATCATGTTTTAACTCTGGACAATCACGCTGGTAATGAGGTCCTCCACACCCCCAACAAGTAACCCAGGGTGGAACATGGGTGCTTCCCTGTGAAGGTATCTGAAATGAGTTTATTCCCCTAGAGCCCCTACCCCTACTTGTTGCTCCATGAGAAGATCGTGAACCTATCTGTGTTGTTGGTGATGAGTGGGATGTTCCACTCGTTGTCATTGAAATACCTATTGTAACTGCTCTCGGAGTGACTATATTGCCATAAGGGGTGGCCTAGAGCTTCCTCCCCTGGAGAAAGTCCTAGGGGCATTCCCCATGAATCCAGGATGTTGTGGAAAGGTTGATCTCATACCTCTGTTTAAGCTCATATGCTCCTCCGCGTAACGTGCATTTTCAACTACTGACGACGGTTTCCACATCCGTACCATGGCCCTTATCTTAGGGTTTAACCTGTACACAAAACGTTATGCATTTCGTTGATCGGTATCCATGTATGAGACATATTTTACTAACTCTATGAACCTAATCTCATACTCTTCATAGCTTGGTAACTTGTTCGGGTAAGTTGCTAACTCCCTTGCTTTGCCAGCTATGCTAGCACTACGAGGTATCCACCAATTACTATTACTTGCCTCCTTAAGTCCTTAGAAACTTGAAAACTAAATACAGTGTTTTAAACACAATGTAAATTAATTAGTAAAACCCCATAACCTAGATTAATATGTGTTCGTGCTCTTTTCGTCAATGTGTGAGCAAAAAGTGAGCACTTACATGCCTAGTTGGGCTCTTCTAGTCATGACAGCTGCAATGCAAAAGGTTAGAAAGAAAACAGTAAAGCTATTAACAAGAATTAAACAAGAACTA